>LGRX02013552.1:0-29320 GCA_001247695.2 Cymbomonas tetramitiformis | reverse complement strand
GACAGCCTCCGGTGCAGAGCTTGATCGTGCGGCCCGTGCGCCAACCCTGTTTGTGAAGAGGAAGTCCATGCGACAAGACTGCCAGAGAGCGGCGGCGACGTGTCGAGGACCCGCGATGGCGCGGCACGGTGCCAGAGATAGGCCAGATGGCACCGGCACCAGGCAAATGAAATAAAATGATGCCTTAAGGTGCACTCATTGAGCGGGTCGAAGAAAACTGCAAGACCGCATTAGTACATCGAGTGGCGACGGGAACAACTCGCGTCGGTCAAAACCCGCAGTAAATGATGCAGACGGCAGAAGGCGCACCCGCAGTGATGTTAACCTCGCGAATGGCGTGGTTCTCGGAATCAGCGACATAAATGGTGCCCGAAGTTTGCATGAAGATTCCCCCTGCGGCGTGCCGCCCTCGCACCTCCCCATCACCTCGACCATGCCCGCATCGCGACAGGAGGGCGCCTCGATTTGATCCGACCCGGTAGTCGATGCATCGCATCTCGCATCGCACGCGCCCCGCTGTGAGAAGGCGATTTCCGTTATTTGGAACAACGTCGGCATGACCAGAGATACCCCCTGTGGCAGTTGCTTGATGATCGGAAAATAACTCATCACCATGATTCGCGCACTCGCGCCATTTCTGAGAATTTTGAAAACCGCCACTCTCATCATATTTTTTCATATACCCATTTCCGCTCATAATCTAATGGACACACCGTGACAGTGAACAAATGAATCATGCAATATGTAAATCCTTCTATCCGACCAAGAATCTCGCTTAGGGGTAAGGGGGAGGTCTGCATTTGACTTCCCGACCGGAAGCGTCTCGGGATGAGGGAGGCTCGGGGGGGGTCCTTCGAGCCGAGGGCCAGTCGACATAGTCAGGGACACCCCCGGCCGCCCCATCGGGCGCAAGGAATGCAAAACTAAGGAGGGCAATGTTGGGAGTGGGCAAGAGCATGGTGGAAGGTAGTCCGATGTGCATACAGGGGTGGTTGAAAGCAGCCTTGCTCCCGACCCCATCCTCATTCCCGCACGACGCGCAACCGTCTCCACCTACATACTGGCCGTCGACATTTTTGGGGTACAGCCCGCCTGCAACGGTCAACACTTGCCCTGCGCACACCCTTCCGACAACAGCCGTCAGCTACAAGGTGCGAAGCCGCAGACCCGAACCCACGCGGCGGTGCGCTGCATTCAGCCGATGCTCCTGTCGCGGAGCCACACCCTGTAAAGCAATGGCGTGGCCCGCCCCTGCTGCCGGCTAGCGTGACGGGTGCTTCCGAAAGGTGTGCTAAGCGGGTGCGTACGGTAGGAGCTTTGCGCTGGGTCCGTGTTCAGAACGCGAAGGAGAGCATTGTCCGTGTCCGCGATGTACAGCAGCCCGCCGGAGGGGTCCAGGGTCAAACCATGCACCGAGGAGAATGCTGCTCAGGTTACAGCCCTCGAATCCTCACCCGCAACGGTCAGCACGATGCACCACACAGTGCATCCCCCCCTTGCCCTCCCCTCCGGCGCCTCGGTCGATAGGTCAAGGCGTGCTTGAGCCTTCAGCCGTGCCCCCGACACTCGGAGCGCGCAATGCAGATCTAGGGAGTCATCAGCGCCAGGCAGAGGTTCAGCCGTGCCCCCGACGCTCGGAGCGCGCAATGCAGATCCAATGCAGAGGTTCAGAGGTTCAAAGGGGCCCATGCACCATCCCCACACGCTCCCGCCAGGCTGGTGGTCTCGAACAAATGCCAGAGAATCGCCACGTGGCCCTGTAGGCGGCTTCCCCTGAAAAAGTGTGACGCGATCGCCGCAAGGTCGCCAAAAGGATGGATGCGGCCACTGAAGAAGTCCGGGGGCGGCCTCAGCAGAGCCCCATCGCAGGAAGAGTGTGGATGGTGTGCGCACGCGCCGCGTGCCCTGGTTCCCGGTCGAGGGTTCGAGGATGCATGAGTCCTCGGCTGGCGGGCAGCTGCGATGGGAGGACGGCATTGCCCCGGATTGAGGTACAGGTGAAGGCCGGCGGAAGGAGCGTACATGCAGTCATGTTATTGCCGTCCAGCGAGCCCTCAACACTCCTGCCGGCCAACGTGGTGACTTCTGCGGCTCACCCAGCACACCGTCAGCCAGCTGGGACACTCACGTGTCACTATACACGCTCAAATCCGCAAGGTGCCTCCGTCTCTGGTCAGCAAGCTGCCTCTGATTAGCGAGTTGCAATGAACCGCATCACGAAGCTGCTTCCCAGGTCCAGGCTCCGCACTGGACGCTTCCGAAATCAATTGCGGTCTCACTACACTAAACGGCATGAGATCGGCCAACAAAAGCCAGCCCACCATCATCCCAGTGGATGTGAAAAGCAAATCACGAGCAGGGCGGGGCCGTGACAAGATACCACAAACGCATACATATTCCCAACCCAAATGCAAAACAGCATGGAAAGATGAAACGATGTGACCGATCGTCGCCAAACAACTGTTGGTCTCTGGGTTACGGAGTAAGCGGACCCTGCTGGCATGCCCCCTAGTGGCTCCCGGTCGATGGGTGGGACCTGTTGGTCCATGGTTATGTCATGAATGCAGTCACACCACACAGCATGCTACCCCATGTCAAAAAAAGGAAACATGCGGGCACCTAAGTGCTCCCCACAAAATTCAAGGGAAAACACAGAAGGTGTACACACTGAATGGCATGAGATCGGCCAACAAAAGCCAGCCCACCATCATCCCAGTGGATGTGAAAAGCAAATCACGAGCAGGGCGGGGCCGTGACAAGATACCACAAACGCATACATATTCCCAACCCAAATGCAAAGCAGCATGGAAAGATGATACGATGTGACCGATCGTCGCCAAACAATTGTTGGTCTCTGGGTTACGGAGTAAGCGGACCCTGCTGGCATGCCCCCTAGTGGCTCCCGGTCGATGGATGGGACCTGTTGGTCCATGGTTATGTCATGAATGCAGTCACACCACACAACATGGACACCCCATGTCAAAAAAAGGAAACATGCGGGCACCTAAGTGCTCCCCACAAAATTCAAGGGAAAACACAGAAGGTGTACTTCACCACCTTCTGCCTCTCCTCGCAGCACGACAGACGAATCTACCGAGCTCTCCAAGAGGCAGTGCCCGCCAGAATGGCACCACAGGGATAACCGCCTCCCAAAACCCACTTCCACCCGGCGGCCGTCCCCGTTCACAGCGATCCGCCAGTACTTCATATCAAGGTCAAAGAACACAAGTCCCCCGGCATGTGTAATAACCATGAGCACTGTACACGGAGAGGGAGCTAGCGTCAGACGAATCCAAGACACTCCCAAAAAGCGAGCCGTAGACGAATCCCCGACGCACTCAAAGAGGCAGTACCCGTCAGAAGGGTACCACAGAAGGTGTACACACACACACTGAATGGCATGAGATCGGCCAACAAAAGCCAGCCCACCATCATCCCAGTGGATGTGAAAAGCAAATCACGAGCAGGGCGGGGCCGTGACAAGATACCACAAACGCATACATATTCCCAACCCAAATGCAAAGCAGCATGGAAAGATGATACGATGTGACCGATCGTCGCCAAACAATTGTTGGTCTCTGGGTTACGGAGTGAGCGGACCCTGCTGGCATGCCCCCCAGTGGCTCCCGGTCGATGGATGGGACCTGTTGGTCCATGGTTATGCCATGAATGCAGTCACACCACACAGCATGGACACCCCATGTCAAAAAAAGGAAACATGCGGGCACCTAAGTGCTCCCCACAAAATTCAAGGGAAAACACAGAAGGTGTACATCACCACACACACACTGAACGGCATGAGATCGGCCAACAAAAGCCAGCCCATCATCATCCCAGTGGATGTGAAAAGCAAATCAAGAGCAGGGCGGGGCCGTGACAAGATACCACAAACTCATACATATTCCCAACCCAGATGCAAGGCAGCATGGAAGGATGATACGATGTGACCGATCATCGCCCAACAATTGTTGGTCTCTGGGTAACGGAGTAAGCGGACCCTGCTGGCATGCCCCCCAGTGGCTCCCGGTCGATGGATGGGACCTGTTGGTCCATGGTTATGTCATGAATGCAGTCACACCACACAGCATGGACACCCCATGTCACCACACACACACACACACACACGGGCTTCGAATCGATGGGAGCAACAGGTGAGGTGGCACTGCACCGCCACAGCAAGCGCACCTTTAAGCGCAGTGTCGATTTGGCGGATCTTATAATTGTTGTCCTCGCCGACGAACAGCAGTGACCCGTCCACCTTGAGAGCGAGCGACATCGGCTGCCACAGATTCGTGCTCCCTTCCCCCCTCTTTTCTAGCATCGGAAGGTGAATCCGGATTCCAACAGGATCGTGAAAGAGTCCAATAAGAGCGCATCTGGCCCACCATTGGAACCGAGATTTCGAGAGAGACCACAGATGGTGGGGGGGAGCTTGGTAGCCAGATCAGATTCCAAGGAGTGTGCGAACGAGTGTTGGCACCCACACCGGGTTCAGCAACTTCGTGGCGCTGGGGAGAGGGAAAGTGAAAGCAGAGTGTTGGCACCTTATGAAAGAGAACATTTGTTCCAGTGCCGTCTCCGAACCCGGATTCCTGCATCCAGCAACCACTCCGCACGAGGACACGTCCACGGCGTCATCCCGCTTCGCTGCGTGTGACGTGACGCAATCTCGATTTTGCGCTATACCTTGGACTGCAGCAAGCCTCATTGGCTCGACGAGTGTGCTGGTGGGGGCTGAATAATGCTCGTGGAGAAGGGGCTACCGAGGCTCTGGAATGCACAATCGATGGGATCACCAAGGGTGGATCGGGGGGAACACCTGAGAAGTTCTCTGGCCAACACCTCCCGCGTGGCCACCTCCTCCTAAGAAGCGCTTCGTCACATAGAGGCTTGGCCTCCCGAGGACATCCGCTGCAGGAGAGCCCTTCCAGCTCCCATCCCAGTTCCTCCTAGGCGTCAGAAGTGAGAATTTTGGTTAAATTGGAGCCTGCGGAATTTGAGAGGTTTCCTGAGCCGTCAGATCAAAAGCACCAGTGATTTTGATCTGAAGGTTTTTCACTCAACAGTATTTAGGAGCTCCGCAGCTCTGGTGATGGCATACCACATGATGGCATACCAGGTGATGGCATACCAGGTGATGGCATACCAGGTGATGGCATATCAGATGGCATACCAGGTGATGGCATACCGAATGATGGCATACCAGATGATGGCATGCCAGGTGATGGCATACTAGGTGATGGCATACCAATTGATGGAATACCAGATGATGGCATACCAGGTAATGGCATACCAGATGATGGCATAGCGAAGAACAATGGCATAGCACCAGGTGATGGCATACCAGATGATGGCATACCACATGATGGCATACGCATACCTGATGATGGCAAACCCGATGATGGCATACCAGGTGATGGTATACTTGGTGGTATCATGTGGTATGCCATCACCAAGTATACCATCACCTGGTATGCCATCATCGGGTTTGCCATCATCAGGTATGCGTATGCCATCATGTGGTATGCCATCACCAGAGCGTGGGAATCCGCAGCTCTGTTCTTTTGCCTTCGCAAAAGAACTTCACACCATTTTTTTCTCGCGGAGAATTCTTAGTGTGGCACACTGCAGTTTTTTACCCCACGTTTTACGTTACCATGGAAGTTTTACAACGTTTGACGACTTACGAATGGGCGATCAAGCAAGCTCGGAAGTGGACACGAACAAGACGTCGCCCGAACGAGAACGACCGGTTGCCCCTTGCGCTTTCGTACATGCACGACGCGCTCGCGTACTCCGATTCGACTTTGGATGGGCTCCAAGATGAGAAGGAGCCTCCTACGGTGGATGACTTGGCCGAGCGCGTTTACACCGCCCACAACACGCTCAAGGGCGTTTTCGCGCGTCTCAGCAACCGCTACACCATGATCCAGCTTAGGGCAAGCATGGAATCGGACGCGAATACCCACGGTGGGGCGGATGCGCTGCGGGCCAAGCTGGCGTTCATTGAGGAGAAGGTGCACGGTGGGAGTGACGGGCTGGTGAGCGACTTAGTGCTCACCAAGTGGTTGAAGGAATTCGACGACACGAAAGCGAAGGCTGTGATGAATACCTTCGCCAAGGCCAACGCCAAAGTTTCGACTTTTCGTGACCATCAAGGAGGAAAAGGCAAGGGCGCAGTGTGCGGCGGAGCTGGCAAAGGTGAAGGCGGCCGCGGCAGCGGCAAGGGCGGCAAAGGGTCAGGGCTTGGGCGTGGCGCCCATGCCAAGACCTAACCTTCCGATCAGGAAGGTGTTGGACGCCTTCCGCCCCTCGGGGGAAAGCAAGGAGCCCACCCTGCAGGAAAGGGTGCGGAGCAGAAGGGGCGCATGGCGCGCAGCCGGCGCGAACTCAGAGGTGATGCAGTGGATCAGCAAAGGGGCCAAGATGCGCTGGGTCGACAAGGCGTCTCTGCCTTTCGATCACGGAGTGTCGCTGGCCGACGCCACCCCTCCGCAGCTGGAGTGGATGGCCGCAGACACAAAGCACGGGCGCATGAATGCGAGCGAGGAGGCAACGCCACGTCTCCAGGTTGTTTCTGGCGCCGAACCACCAAGAGGGGATGGGGCGCGAAGGTGTTGCTCACACGGTAGGCGTGGAGCGACATCGAGTGGTGGCTCAAGCTGCCGGCTCAGAGCCGGTGGAATGGTCGCAAGATCTGGCGGAGTCCCACGAGGGCCGAGGTGCACACCAACACAACTTTGTTCGCATGGGGCGGCGTGCTGAACCTCAAGCACGCGGCGAGGGCGTTCTGGTCCGACGAGCTGCGGCATCTCCACATCACGCACCTGGAGTTGGAGGTCGTGTACAAGACTGTGCAGTCCTTCCTGAGAGAGCTCGCCGGCAAGGTGGTACGCCTCTACTGCGACAACCAGGCGATGGTGGCCATGCTCTCGCACTTCACGCCGCGCAACCCGGAGCTGATGCGGCGGATGCGGCGGCTGTGGATCCTGCTGGACTTAAACGACATCGAGCTCCAGGCGAGGTGCATCAGGAGCGAGGCAAACAAGTGGGCCGACCGCTTGTCCAGGGACAGGGACCTGGACGACGGGCGGCTGAACCGGAGGTGGTTCCAGTGGGCGGAGCGGGAATGGCACCGGCACACCATGGACCGCTTCGCCTCAGAGCTCTCTGCCCAGCTGCCGCGCTACTACGCACAGTGGCACGACCCCGGGTGCGAGGGAGTGGACTCTTTTGCCTTTTACTGGCTAGGACAGGTCAATTGGGTCAACCCGCCATGGTCTCTCCTCGACGAGGTGGCGCACAAGCTGCGGGAAGAAAGGTGCGCCGCTATGGTAGTGGCGCCTTACTGGCCGGGGCAGATGTGGTTCCAGCAGCTGAAGGCCATGGCCGACGAGGTGATGATCCTGCCCCGGGGCAGGGACCACTTTACACCCAGCGGGCTGGGAGGGTCCGAGCTGCTCGGGGCCTCAAGCTGGGACGGGATCATGTTCTACATCTCCGGCCGAGCAAACTCCGCGGGCGGGGTTGGTGCGTGGCTGCAAGGTGAAGGTGTACTGGCCCACTGATGACACCTGGTACACCGACACCGTGGGCAGGGTTGGTGCGTGGCTGCAAGGTGAAGGTGTACTGGCCCACTGATGACACCTGGTACACCGGCACTGTGGACGGGGTTGGTGCGTGGCTGCAAGGTGAAGGTGTACTGGCCCACTGATGACACCTGGTACACCGACACCGTGGACGGGGTTGGTGCGTGGCTGCAAGGTGAAGGTGTACTGGCCCACTGATGACACCTGGTACACCGGCACCGTGGGCGATACCGGGCTAGATGGCCTGACCCACATTGCCTACGAGGATGGTGAGGAGGAGGACTTGGACATGAGCAAGGAGAAGTATGAGGTGCTCCCGGCAGCGGTGCAGAAGGTTATTGGCTGGATGCGGCGCTTCAGGAGCACTGGAGGGGGGAGCTGGGGGACAGCTCCCTCACGGAGCGGGCGGTGCGGATGCAGGCGGCAGCATTGGGCAGCGAGACAATGGGCAACTACCGGCCGATGGCTCGGGCCTTCATGGCATTCTGTGAGGAGAAGCGTGAGTGGCTGCCGGCCACGGGGGGGCACGGTGAGGTTGTACATTGCCCACCTGCTGGCCAAGGGCACAGTGCAGGCGGCCAACATGCAGCCTTACCTCTCCGCCATCAACAACTACCACGAGGACATGGGGTTCCCCGGGCCTGCCAAGGGCCGGGCAGTCTCGAGAGCTGTGAAGGGCATGTCCTCTCTGCAGGTGCAGGCGGCTGATGCCGCGGGTGAGGAGCAGACGGTGCGGACCTGGCTGCCGGCCAGGCATGTCTCGGCTGCGCATGAGCACGGGCTGGGGCTGAAGCCGGTGGGCAGGGCAGCTACGGAGCTGCTTAGGGCGTGCACCTACGTGGTGTCCGCATTTTGTCACATTCGGCCGGCCGGAGACCGGCGTGTCCATGCGCAGGGAGCACATCGGCATCACAGGCGTTCCTTCCAGGCGTCAGAAGTGAGAATTCCAGGAGATACTGCAAATTTTTGGGCATCCCGGAGGGGCGGGGAAGGGGTTCAGCACAGCCGGAAGCAGACACAGGGGCGATGCTCCGCGCTCTGCGGCTGCCAGGAGGAGCATGCGGCATCCGTGAACGGCGAGAGGCGAGGTGGGCGTACGTGAAGAGATTGTGATAGATTTGATTTTGTGGTTCTCGTAGTCGGCGACGTAAATCATTGTGTTCTCAAAAATGGCGATGGCCACAGGGTATCTGAAGCCAGCAGCGGTTCCTGCGGCGGCGGGCGCGCCCGAGGGGGGGGAAGGACAGCATCATCCCTTTTCGATACCCTTGCCGGTATGCGGGATAACTGCAACCCTACTTTCTTGATGCGGGCAACGCCCTGCACGCCGGCACGCAATGCAGGCACAGTAGCGTGCGCCCTTCTGGAATGTCCGACGTGGGCGATGCCCTGCACCCCGGCACGCAATTCGGAGGTAGTACCGCGCACCTGTTCCCCCCACATCGTCGGCATAGTTCCCGCTGTGGCCGCCTCCGGCTACTGTCACGACTCGGCCTGACATACCACATAGACAATGCTTGCGTTGGGTCAATATATATATATATATATATAGGGACTGTACCGGCGGGGAAAGTGCGGCTATTAACCCCTGGGGGTCCGAAGCCAGACATCACAGGCCTCTGTTATGAATAACCAAGCTTGCACATCACGGAGAGCATATTTGAGGCCACAGACCACAGGAGCCCTCCATCACTCCCCCCCTTCCTCGATAATCGCGTGACAACGGAGTGACCACAGTGGGCATTCGCCAGCCCCGGCTTCTTCAATGATCGCATCGCACCAAATGACGCGAGGCACGCGAGCCCAGGCCAGCCCAGAAAAGTTCAGTGCTCAAAGAAGCATGCAGGAGCAGGACAAGGCTGTGACAAGGTACCGGTGACACACTTTATAAACGGACGCAGGCTGTGTGAGGTGTTGCACATCCCCCCGTGATATCCGCATCACATTGAACACCATGAGACGCGCGAACCGAACCTACCCCACAACCATCCCAGTGGATACGAAAAGCATGCAGGAACAGGGCGGGGCCGTGCCAAAATACCACACACACACTTAGAGACGCGAGGAGCGCCCGGAGGCCCAACCATCACATAAAGCAAATCACAACAAGAGCTTGCACGGTGTCTAATCACGCATGCCATGCAACACGCACCAGACTGTCACTCAAACTCTGAGCATTTCCGCAAGTGAGGGATTTTCCCATAGCCTTTATAGGATACCACACATTGAACGGCATGAGGCCCGCCGACAAAAGCCAGCCCACCAACATCCCAGTGGATGTGAGAAGCAATTCAGGAGCAGGGCGGGGCCGTGACAAGATACCACCGACTCAAACATATTCCCCACCCAGATGCAATGCAGCACGGAAAGATGATACAATGTGACCAATCGTCGCCCAACAATTGTTGGTCCCTGGGTAACGGAGTAAGCGGACCCTGCTGGCATGTCCCCCAGTGGCTCCCGGTCGATGGATGGGATCCGCTGGTCAATGGTTATGCCACGAATGCAGTCACACCACGCGGCATGGACACCCTATGGTAAAAAACTAAAAACATGCGGGCACCTAAGTGCTCCCTGCCAGAATCAACGGGAAAACACCGTCGACACGCGCACGTCTGAAACCAAATGCAATGCATATACTTCCTACTTAAGTATGGATGTATGTACTAGTCACTGCCACACTGAACGGCATGAGATCGGCCAACAAAAGCCAGCCCACCATCATCCCAGTGGATGTGAGAAGCAAATCAGGAGCAGGGCGGGGCCGTGACAAGATACCACAAACTCATACATGTTCCCAACCCTGATGCAAAGCAGCATGGAAAGATGAAACGATGTGACCGATCATCGCCCAACAATTGTTGGTCTCTGGGTAACGGTCATGTACTAGTCACTGCCACACATATATTTTGTGAGAAATTACATATTTTTTGTGCGCAATTTTACGCAATCTCTGCAAGTTGATCCCAGGGTAGTCTGAAGTAAGCAGATCCTGGTGGCGCCCCCCCCGGTGGCTAATAGTACGATGAATGAAATCTGTTGGTCGATGAATGCAAACAATGGTCTGAGAACCGAAGATGCATGGAAGCAAAAAACAGAAGCGGGAACCGAGGCGCTCCCCGCAGAGATCAAGGGAGGACACACAGTGAAGCTGCTAATCCACCCTGCCTCTCCTTGCAAAGAAAGCAGACTGGTCTGCTCCATTCCTCAAGAGGCACTACCCGCCAAAAAGATACCACAGGGGCAGCCGCACCCAATCACCCAATCACCCAATCACCTTATCACCCAATCACCCAATCACCCAGCGGCCGTCTCCGTTAACAACGAGGTGCCAGTGCCTGGAATCCCGGTCAACGAACACGAGTGCCCCCGGCAGGTGGAACAACCCAGAGGCACTGGACAAGAGAGAGGGACCACACTGCAAAATCCAAGAGGCAGTACCCGCCAAAAAGGTACCATAGGAGCAGCCACATCCCTCCAACAGCTGGATACCCCTCACACACACTAATAGGCATAAACGAGCAGTGTGGCGAAAACAGAGCATCTCGCGTCTGTGTCGACCTCATCTTCGTGTGGCCACACCCCGTCCGCACAAATACTGCATCAGTGCCTGCTCTCGGGGCCATCACGAGGGAGCCATAGGAGGCGCTTGAAGCTAACCTAAATCAGCTGCTTGAAGTGAGATCCAACGGATTTTATGGTTGAACGTGTCCGCAACATATAAAACTTCCAAAAATTCGCTTGCGGCATCAGGGGCTGTCAGGGACAGGCAAGCTGCAACAACCGTCCCCTGTCCGGCGTCAGCAGGGCCGCCAAGCCGCACTTGACTTTTCGCGTCCCTTGCAGAGGCGTCAGCAGGGCCGCCAAGCCGCACTGGACGTTTGGCGTCCCTTGCAGAGGCGTCAGCAGGGCCGCCAAGCCGCACTGGACGTTTGGCGTCCCTTGCAGAGGCGTCAGCAGGGCCGCCAAGCCGCACTGGACTTTTCGCGTCCCTTGCAGAGGCGTCAGCAGGGCCTCCAAGCCGCACTTGACCCGGCGTCCCTTGCAGAGCGTCAGCAGGGCAGCCAAGCCGCACTTGACTTTTCGCGTCCCTTGCAGAGGCGTCAGCAGGGCCGCCAAGCCGCACTTGACTTTTCGCGTCCCTTGCAGGCGTCAGCAGGAGCACCAAGCCGCACTGGACAAGCCGCACTGGACTTTTCGCGTCCCTTGCAGAGGCGTCAGCAGGGCCTCCAAGCCGCACTTGACTTTTCGCGTCCCTTGCAGAGGCGTCAGCAGGGCCGCCAAGCCGCACTTGACTTTTCGCGTCCCTTGCAGAGGCGTCAGCAGGGCCGCCAAGCCGCACTTGACTTTTCGCGTCCCTTGCAGATGCAGGTGGAAGAAGCCGTGCAAACGCTTGGAGTTTCTGACGGTATCAGACCCCTAAAACAGTGGGCATAGCTTTTGAGCCATGCCGCAAGTAACCACCAGAGAGCCCTATCTATTAGGGTTTGGTGCCAGAGTTATACTTCGCGCGTGAGGTGACAGGTGAACTGCTGCAGCTTGATCTTCGGGAGAGAGAATACTGAGGGAGAAGAGGGAGAGAGAAGCGTGTGCTGATACGGCTATTGACAGGGCTCACTAGGGTTGTTGAAGTAAGCCATTGTCCCGGTGCCATCTGCGCTCCCGTCCTCGTTACCCTCCGGCTCCGGCCCTCCCCCCGAGAGCGTGCTCGTCACTCCTGCATGCGTGGGCGCCAGGGCGTTCTCGTGACGTTCCCGCGGCTTCTGGGCACGCAAGTGGTGCTGTTGTGGCATAGCGTGAGGTTGGAATGGCGACAGGAGAGTGAAAGGGAGGTCGAGTGAAACTTCATGGATGTTTCCGCTAAAATAAAGTATAGGTCTCAAAAGATGCAGGTATTACAACAAGGCAGCAAGGACATACGAAAAGAGGCGCTGCGCGGCGCACCATCAGACAACTTGATCCTGCGGATTTTATGATTCGTCTTGTCGGCCACGTACATGTAGTACTGTGCGTTGTCAACAGCCAGGGAAGCTGCAGCATGCATACCAACTATCAAAAAGTAGGTGCAGAAAGCAACCATCAAGTTTCCCCGTGAATACGTCTCTCGATAGCGGGATATGTCGTTCAGGGCGCTGCGGCAAAATGATCAAATTCTAAATAAAACAAACCCGTACGTATGCAGCGACTACCGCACGCTGCATGGTAGCGTCTCAATCTCTCCAAAGGCTGGCTGGAAGCAGTGTACTCACTTTCCTCGAAAGTTTCACGGCGCAAGGACAATCGCCAATCGCTTTCGGTCCGACCAGGCGCAGGCTCCGGGACGTAACAGCGCCCAGGAAAGGGCGCTGGTCAGCAGTGGTCACCGCGGGCAACGGAGAACGGAGAAAATCCAGAGAGAACGGGCGGGCTGCAGGTGTGGAGCCTACTTGGATTGTTGAAGCGTGCACTGGTGCCTGTGCCCTCAGACACGCCGCTTTCCCCCCGTGTGTGCGTTTGATTCCCGTCTCCGATGGGAGTGCTTACAGTGCCTGCGAAGCCACGCGCGCTCAAATATATAATGCCTGCCACATGCGCGATGAAAATGAACATGGAAGTTGAACGTTGCACATTCTAAGGTTGGGTGAACATCGTGCTTTGATTCAAAGGGCAGGTGGGTATATGAGTGCGTTTGCTCGGAGTGAAAATAGAAGTTCCCGAGGTGCAAGTGAATGCTGTTTTTGCGAGATATTGTGTGACGGGTTCAAGAACGACGTGATAATGTGTACAATTCTGGTAATCCCGTAACGCCGATGCAGATGGTGACGGGTGCACACCGTATATGTTAATGAACTGCCCAGCGGCGGTTTTGAAATTGCCAAGCTGGACTATAGAGAACATGCATAATAATCTAAAACACAGCATCTCTCTACACTTGAACGTTTTTCAGACTATGAGAGCTGAAAACTCACGGAACCCTCCGTCAGTTTAGCGTACGGGCGCCCTAGACCCGAATATGCGAAGAAGCATAACGAATGAACGGCAGGCTGTGCTTCCCAGTCGACCCTTCCACCCACAGATGTAAATTGCACCCTAAACTTATCTGACTTATTTCCCTGTTGAGACGAAAAGCTGCGGTGGGTTTTTTATCGCGCCGAATGTCTTTCGCGTCCCTTGAAGACCGTGCCGGGTTTGTTAGCACCGAATACGCATTAAAGATAGCCTTTTCCAAAAGCTCTTCTGGCTCAATTGGTAGTGCTCCACAAAACAGATGGCTCACCTCCTATGCTATCGAATGTAACAACGTAACAACCTCCGAATGAATAACATATAACTCGAACTGTCGCTGTCGCTTCGCTGTCAACAACTAAACAAAAACATGCAACATCTCTCATCTGATGAAACCTTGAAACGTGAATCTTAACTTTGAGGTTACAGGTTTGACGAACTCAAAAGTCAGAGCCTCCGGCGGAAGGGTTTTTTAATATTTTTTTTTATTTTTCCAGTGGAAGCCGGAGGTTACGAGCTGCTTTTGGTGTCTGTCGGGAGAATAGCGATCGAAGCTCGTAACCTCTGGCTAGGCGAGGGTAGGTTTCACAGTATAATCGCATTACCTGACTTTTCACTTTAGACTTACTTCCATGGGTAGGTGGCATCTAAAGATACCGTTGCTACCCCCCACCCTAGCTACTGTTAGATATATAGTTACGACTATAATGTATATATATATTGGGTTACAATAAGAATGCTTTCACTTTCGGTAACGAACCGTCTAAGTGTCGGATAACATAACGAAAGCTCGGCTTAAGTCATGGGAGTGCCAACTTTCTCCCCCCATTAGGGGGAAACAGTGGTGCCCCCTGTGTCACCCCTCGCCTGGTAGGATGTCACTTGCAGTGCCTCCTGTTTGCTCCGCGTGTCAGGGTTATGCGAGGAAGACAGATACGCTGTCCGGCTAAGCCTGCTAAGCATGAAACTGATAATCACATAAACAGTGTCTGGCCGGAGCTTTATGCTCTCGGAAACCCAGACAGTAACAATGGCTGTACTGCTGTACTGTACTACTGTACAGTACAGTGCTAGGATGTCACGGACACGAAACGGAAGCAGGGTCAGGCTAGGGGCTAGTCAG
Source organism: Cymbomonas tetramitiformis (assembly GCA_001247695.2). Classification (NCBI taxonomy): domain Eukaryota; kingdom Viridiplantae; phylum Chlorophyta; class Pyramimonadophyceae; order Pyramimonadales; family Pyramimonadaceae; genus Cymbomonas; species Cymbomonas tetramitiformis. Next base: position 14,623 of record LGRX02013552.1, on the reverse strand, counting down.
AGCCCATAATAACTAAGCCTAAACCCGAAGTCCAGCACACCACCCGTGGGTGTGACTACCTAGCAAAGCAGGTACAGTATATACAGCCACGAGACATAAACAAACACCTAACATTCACTTCGGTGGAAACCGATCACTTCTAGCTGGGTGCCGGGGTCTTGACCCGGTCATCCCACTACTGGGCTAAAGCTAATCAAGCTACCAGGATGAACTGCAAGAAAACTCAGCCACTCCGAGGCTGGTCAGCAGAGCCGAGTTCAGCGGTTGGGATGTGAATACAGAAGAAACCCGAAGTGAATTGCAAGCTGTCTGTTTGAAATTGAGCACCACCAGACCCAAGTGGGTAAGGTGGATCCGCAGCTGAAAGCAAACCAACTGAAGAATTCTGATAAGCAGGATCCCACGGTGTTGTGAACTTTGAAGAAAGAGATTGAATAACTCGATCGTCAGGCGGCCAATCACGGATGTCCGGAGAGCCAAGTGGCGGACCCGAAGCAAAGAAATCTCCAGTAGACCGATGGACGGTGACTCCGGGCTCAACCAGGCCCCTGTCACCACCGCCCACGGCAACCAGAGATGCCGTAGCACTAGCCAACAGAGAACAGCAGAGCACTGAAGACATCAAGGCACACCGGAGAAAACCCGGCGGAGCCCGTGGACGAAACACCGGAGCTGCAAGTAGCGATGCTCCCCTGTCAGAGCCACGGTCAGGAGTGCCGAAGGAGTCAAAAGCCACTTGCCGTCCGCCGTCAGAGCCATCGTCAGAGCCTTGGTCGTTGTCAGAGTCTTCAGAGCCAATTTCAGAAGTCTCAATCGTCATGCCAGCAAACAGCGGAGCCGGTGCAGTGTCGCCAAGCTGGAGCGATGGGACAGAACCGGGCAAGCCGAGAGAGCCAGGCACAGCCACTGGTGGGTCATGAGCCGTAGGCACACCACCAGCCACGAGTGCAGAGGGATCCCGAACCGCAGGCGGTGGCGGAATCGAACCCTGTGCACCCGAGTGGAATGTGGCTAGAGGGAAATGAGCCTCGCCGTCATCGTCAGCTGCCGCACCCTGAGCGGAAGCCGCCGCATCCTGAAAGTGCTTCAGAGATGTGGGCTCAGCCGGCACAAAGGAATGCGCCGACAGCTCGCACACCTCTGGGCGACCCTCCATCGTGCAGAGCGACTCGAAGGCGTGCTCATCCCCCGCGTCATAAAAACGCTGGAAACGAACAGCCAAGCAGTCAGACTCATAGTCTTCAACCGCACCACAATAGTGGGCAGAGTGAAGACCGCCATTGGGGCATTCAGCATGCCAGTGCTTTAAACCACTTTGCGCACACACCGCATTCTTGCAGTGGGGCACGAAGGCACCACTCTTCTTGTCAAACGAGACAAGAGGAGCGGTGCCAAGCGGCTTAACACCAGCACGATGATGCTTGGCAGCAGAACGGGTAAGGTGCTTGCCCGCAGGCGGTGCTCCTTCCCGTTTCTGCCGCTTCAGGTCACGAATGTCTTGCTGCATGCGCTCCAGCTGCTTCTGCAGACTGGACAACGCCGCAGCTAAGTCAGACGCGCCATCGCCGAACGAAAACGCCGAAACAGGAGTGTCAGAGACTTGCAGGCCATGGCGGAATTGCTCCCGCACACGAGCCTGAATAGTCAAGAGAGACACTCCTTGCCGCTGGTCAGCCCGAGCCAGGGAATTAGCCAAATCACGGTACAAAGCCGAATTGCCGAGAGCCTTGAGAAACTGCCGCTTCACCGCGTCCTCTGGCAAGTTGTGGGAACGCTGAACGTCCCGCAACAGGCCATTGAACTCGCGGATGCCACGGTCAGGATCTTTGCTGCTGGGGATGCGGACCGCCAGCAGCAACTCGAAAGAGTCAAAGGGCTCTGAGCGTTCCTGGAGCATGCGCACTACCTCAAGGGCAGCGCGCTTGCCATCTCCAGGAACGTCAGACCCAGAGGCCTCAAGCCAGTCACGGGCAGGTGAGCCAGGGCGAGCCAGAAATGTCAGAGCCGAAAGTAATAACTCATTCGCCTCATGTCTCGCCTCAACCGCCATGTCAGTCAATTCAAACAGGGGAGCAAACGCCGTCGACTGAAGCACAAACTGAGCGCGGAGCTCATGCATTAATTGTGAAAAAATGTCCACAGCATCTGCCTCTGTACCAGCGAATCGCTCTGACTTGTCTCCAAGAATCTTTGTGGCAACGGTCTTTGCAACCTTTCTGTCGAAATTCTCACGGGCCAGCTGCTTACACTTGTCCAAAATTTCTCTTGCAGCCGCGGTGGTCGGAGCCGGCAGCTGTGGGGTGTGTGGCGTCGCAGAATGCTGCGCACCCACATCATCGAAAATAGTTTCTAATCTACGGACGCGAGAGCGCGTCATGTTGTTCGTCGTGGTAACCATGATAGAGTGACAGGGGAGGAGGCTGAGCTAAACAGGGGGATGGCGAGAGAACGCTTACAGCGGCCAGATGTTCTGTAGAAGTCTCAGTCGCGTGATCAAAGTTTACAGGTCGTAAGCGTAACCATGAGAGCGGCCAAAATCCAGCCACGTGTGGAACGACCTCGCCGGAGCCAGCGGCGCACGTAACAGAATAACTCTCGCTGCGACGATGCTTCTGTAAAATAAAAGTGACCCGGCATGAACTGATCTCCTGCGCAGCGAAGGCGAGCACAATGTGTGCCGCCATCACTGCCAAGTCAAAAGGCCATACCGCAAGCGCAATTCACCACCGCCCAAGTGGGCGCTCAACCCCTCCTACGTCCTACTTAGCCGAACATGGCAACAGCAAGGCGCTGTGCCATCATCAGAATCACCGGAAAGCCGGTGCGGCCTATAACCTGCGAGGAAGACAGATACGCTGTCCGGCTAAGCTTGCTAAGCATGAAACTGATAATCACATAAACAGTGTCTGGCCGGAGCTTTATGCTCTCGGAAACCCAGACAGTAACAATGACTGTACTGCTGTACTGTACTACTGTACAGTACAGTGCTAGGATGTCACGGACACGAAACGGAAGCAGGGTCAGGCTAGGGGCTAGTCAGAGCCCATAATAACTAAGCCTAAACCCGAAGTCCAGCAGGTTATGACCGATGACATATGTGTCATACATGCCATACATGCCATACATGTCATACGTGTCATACATGTCATACCATGTCATGTCATGTCATGTCATGTCATGTCGAGTCATGTCATATATCATAATGACAGACGACAGTCGTCAGTACGGTCGACTATGACATGTACAGTCATATCATCTGTCATTTACTCAAGGTGAGACTTGAGTGACACCTGTCATCGAGAGGCCAGTATTCTGGACTCGACAAGATGGCAAAGCAAGATGGAGTCTTGAAAAACCGAATGGTTCGGAGAAAACTCATCTTCGCTTCAAGCATGTTCTGAACAAGCATGTGAGTATCATATGGCTTATTCGTTCAACCGATACCGATTGTTCAACCAATGCCTTGGGTTCACAACCCGATTGCGGTGGCATCTATGAGATGCAGGGCATTGCGTATAATGAGGTAGCATTGAGCTACAGCAGTCACTTCGGACGAAGCACAACACTCATCACCCGCACTTACGCTGCGTGAGTTATTATCGTTCCATAATAACCTCGCTTGTATCATATCTATTCGCTTGCTAGCGACCCTACATTCTGGGAAAATCAGAAGACGTCTAGAAGACGTCTTCTGAACGTCTTATAGACGTCTTCGTAGAAATGATGTCTTCTGGTTTCCAGAAGACGTCTTCTGACGGGAACGTCTTCTGGAAACCAGAAGACACTCTTCGGGGAAGACGTGCCGAAGATGTGCGGAATGTCTTCCGGATTTCGGAAGACATCTTCCCGGAAGACATGCAAAGGGCAGTCTTCCCGGAAGATACCCGGAAGATGTTCCGAATGTCTTCTGGGCCAGAATACATTCTGACATGTGTTATCGACACATATGTGATGATTATGCAATTTGGCCACATAGCTACTTCATACCACACTGAACGGCATGAGATCGGCCAACAAAAGCCAGCCCATCATCATCCCAGTGGATGTGAAAAGCAAATCAAGAGCAGGGCGGGGCCGTGACAAGATACCACAAACTCATACATATTCCCAACCCAAATGCAAGGCAGCATGGAAGGATGATACGATGTGACCGATCATCGCCCAACAATTGTTGGTCTCTGGGTAACGGAGTAAGCGGACCCTGCTGGCATGCCCCCCAGTGGCTCCCGGTCGATGGATGGGACCTGTTGGTCCATGGTTATGTCATGAATGCAGTCACACCACACAGCATGGACACCCCATGTCAAAAAAAGGAAACATGCGGGCACCTAAGTGCTCCCCACAAAATTCAAGGGAGAACACAGAAGTTGTACATCACCACCTTCTGCCTCTCCTCGCAGCACGACAGACGAATCTACCGAGCTCTCCAAGAGGCAGTGCCCGCCAGAATGGCACCACAGGGATAACCGCCTCCCAAAACCCACTTCCACCCGGCGGTCGTCCCCGTTCACAGCGATCCGCCAGTACTTCATATCAAGGTCAAAGAACGCAAGTCCCCCGGCATGTGTAATAACCATGAGCACTGTACACGGAGAGGGAGCTAGCGTCAGACGAATCCAAGACGCTCCCAAAAAAGCGAGCCGTAGACGAATCCCCGACGCACTCAAAGAGGCAGTACTCATCAGAAGGGTACCACAGGGACAGCCACATCCCATCATCCAAATCATTCCAGTGGCCGTCCCCGTTCACAACGAGATGCCAGTACCCCATAAAGTGGGTATCGATCACCAGTCCCCCGGCAGGTGAAAAAGCCCCAAGGCACTGGACATAAATAGAGCCAGCCGCAGACGAATCCCCGACGCCCTCAAAGAGGCAGTACCCGCCAGAAGGGTACCACAGGGACAGCCACATCCCATCATCCAAATCATTCCAGTGGCCGTCCCCGTTCACAACGAGATGTCAGTACCCCATAACGTGGCTGTCAACCACCAGTCCCCCGGCAGGTGAAAAAGCCTCAAGGCACTGGACATAAATAGAGCCAGCCGCAGACGAATCCCCGACGCCCTCAAAGAGGCAGTACCCGTCAGAAGGGTACCACAGGGACAGCCACAATCCCATCATCCAAATCATTCCAGTGGCCGTCCCCGTTCACAACGAGATGTCAGCACCCCATAACGTGGCTGTCAACCACCAGTCCCCCGGCAGGTGAAAAAGCCCCAAGGCACTGGACATAAATAGAGCCAGCCGCAGACGAATCCCCGACGCCCTCAAACTTCATACCACACGTACACTAGTCGCGTAATCACAGAAGACATTCAGAAGGCGCACGGAAGACATGCGGAAGACATTCCAGGTATCTTCCTACCAACTTCAGGGTTGTCATCATGCTCTGTTGCTATGATACATAATATGTGCATGGGGCACTATGACAGATGCTCGGAAATATGTTTTTGATTGAACGTGCAAAGGTACACAATTCGGATTTTATAATATCCTGGATCAGGGCCAGATTGAGGTACAAACGATAATTCGGTTCCGAGTTCTGAAGGCTAAACACTTCTCAAGTGCTCCACTTATTCACTCGTCACTCAGGTTGCAGGGTCAACCACTCGAGAGCCGATGTCACACTTCGGCTCAACGTTCAATTCCCGATCCGATCTCATTTCTAATTCCGATTCGTCATTCTCGATTCAGATGCTATGTCGACAGACTGACACGATGACTGCCCCACAGTACTGTCATACTACTGTACTGTCATACTGTCATACTGTCATAGCCCTGACATCTGATATCTGATATTCGATTTCATTGTCTTTTCAACCCCGATGCGAATCTGACCATTCTTCGAGGGTCTGACTGAGTGCCACGATGACACCCCCCACAGTACTGTCATACTACTATAGTGTCATAGTGTCATACTGTCATAGTGTCATAGTGTCATATTGTCATACCCCGGACATCTGGTATTCATTCTCATCGTGATTTCAAGCCCAATTTCACTGTCATCGTGCCAATCCCAGATTACCCCCGATGACACACATATAGACGCATAGGCATATCGGCTCACGCTGTGCCTCCGGGCACAACTCTCCCCCCCTTAGGAGTGGTCTACCTCCTGGGATCACTCCGCTAAGGTACCCATCTAAGTTCCAGTTCTTAGGTTTTCTGGTTCCTTTCTGTTTCCAGTTCTTAGGTTTTCTGGTTCCTCTTCGAGCACAACTTGCCTGCCACTACCAGGGCACCACTTTCACGAAGGAGGGTGCCGCTTGGAATCTAAAGCGGGTCTTCAGTCTTGCGGAGGCGTAAATGTCGGAAAAGTTGTCGCAGCAGGGGCGTTGGCACGGGATATACGCTCGCGGATTGGCCCGCTCCAGTCTGCTGCGGATGAGGTCCCAGCTGAGCAGTCTCTGGATGAGCACCGGTTGCCCATCTGCACGCACACGGTGTCGAAGCAGTACAGCGTAGCAGGGGCGTGAGTGGTGCTGAGTTCGTCCATATGCAGGTGGGCTTCATGTACTGCGTACCGTACATGCAGTAGGTACACACCAGCGGGGGAGGAAGTTGACGCATCATGGGGCGAAGCCGCAGCGCGTTGGGGAAGCGACCTCTGGGGTTCTCCATGAACCAATGTTTTGGCTCCAAGTAGTCAATGATCTGCAATGCTCGTCGTACGATTTTGTCAGCCTGGGGAAGATCAGGGGGTCCTCCAGTGGTGCGCGCTTGACTGTACTGTCTGCAGGGGGGACTGGCCCAAACGACATCAAAGAATCCCGGCGGGTATTGTTTGTAGTCCCACTGTAGGATGTCTTGCACGTGTGTGGGATGCCAGATGTGTTCGGAGTCGAGGGTCACCACGGAAGCGGAGGGGAAGCAATTTAGGAATTCTCTTTCCACCGATCCGGTACCACTGAAAAGTACAAGAATTCTGGGCATGCGGGTTGCTTCCGTCTGGATCGCCAGTAGCTCTGTCACCAGTGCCAACGACCCATCCTCTGTGCGTTCTTGACGTTCCCACGGCAGAGGGGTATCCTGTTCCATTTGTTCGAGCTGGTCCAGCTCATCGCAGGGATTAGTGATGAGGTGAGCCAGTGTCATCCCAGCTTGAGCAGAGTGACGGCCACGTTGCTCACGTCGCCGAGTGGCTTCGTCGCGAACTTGTGCTTCCATGCGCAGCCTCGCTTGTTCAAATTCACGAAGCTGTTGAAGTGGACCTCCGCGTTCGAGTTTGTCACGCGTCCTCCATTGGTCATGAGCTTTGGAGTAGCCAGTCCAGCGAACTTTCCATTCTTCCACCTCTTTTCCTCGAACAGACCGTACTCGGCGTGCAAGGATGCGCTCAACATGTGCTTCCTTCTGACCGTCGTACTACCACCTCTTCAGGTACTGCCAGGTGATCACGTGCGGCGAAAGCGTCTTGACCGCTGGTGTATGGCTTGAGGCGGTGTTGGGCCAACACGTCATGTATCCGCCAGTGAGGAGGGAGGCGTAGGCGGTAGGCTACTGGGGCTCCCCTGTCGGCCTCTGGCATGGTCATCTGCATATCACTGAAGAAGCGTTCGGTCACAGGAACCGGTCCGTGCCAGCGTTTGGTCAACTTCCTACAGATGGAGCGATCCATCACCTTCTCTGTAAGGTGTTTCGCTTCTATCCAGACCAGATCTCCAACAGCATACTCTCGCTGTCCGTGCCTGCGATCAAACTGCTCGCGCTGTCGCTGTTGAGCCAGCTCCAACCGCTGTCTAGCGTCCCGCAGCTGCGACGAAAATTTCGCGGCCACTTCGTGTGCGGTACCTACTCCCCCTGTTCGTCGCCCAGCGGTGGACTGTGCGGCCTCTAGGAAAAGATCCAACTGTGACAGCGGCGAGAACCCAAACACCAGCTCAAATGGTGTGAAGCCAGTAGACTCACTTCTGGAGTCATTGATTGCAAACTCCACGTTAGTGGTGTACAAGTCCCAGTCCTCCACATTGGCGTCTACGAAGGACCTGAGCATGCATGTCCTCAATAACTCTGTTGCTGTGTTCCGCTTGGCCGTCAGACCTAGGGTTGTATGGCGTAGTGCGAGCCACTTTTACACTCATTAGCCTCATGAGTTCCTGCCAGAAGGCATCCTGAAACCGCGGATCGCGGTCAGAGACAATCTTCATAGGCGCGCCATGTAAGCGCCACACCGAGTCAAAGTAGATCCTGGCCACTACAGCCGCAGAGCTGTCCCCGAAGTTCATTGGTACGACGTGGACCATCTTTGTCAGCTTGCACGTGAAGGCCACGAAGGCATCTTTACCTCTCTCTGATACTGGCAAGCCGGTGACGAAGTCCACTGCGACATCTTGCCATGGTCTGTTCGGGATGCTGTGAGGATTCAGCAGCCCATCTGGGTAAGTTCCCCGCGGTCTTACTGATTGGCACACCGCGCAGGACGCTACCCAGGTGCCTACGTCCTCTGCAGCGCCACGCCAATAGAAACGGCGCAGCACTCTTTCCAGAGTTTTGTCTCTTCCAGTGTGACCTGAGGACAATGACTCATGGGCATGACGAATCACTACCTCCCGAAGTGGAGAATCATCCTCCCCCAGCACCAACTGGTACCTTCCTGCTGCGGTTCTCCAAACTACCTCACCCACCAGTCTGAAGTCCTGCAGGCATTGATGCGGCGCTGCTTTTACTTTCTCACGCAGTGAACGGAGTGACCCCTCTCGGGTGTACTCTGCTTTCAGGGCACGCAGGAACTTCGAGTCTGACTGCTGGGAGATTGTGTCTCTGAAGTCTGCCGCTTCACCCGTCCTTATCACAGCGGGAGTCGTCCTCGGATGTCTCACGCGTGCTGGCTGAGGTTTGGCAGGAGGGGCGTGCACTATCAATCCCTACAAATTATTGGCCTGTTCATCCGTGTGGATTTGCATATGGACAGCGTATGGACATCGTAAGGACCCATATGGACAACCGTATGGACGGTCTGAGCAGATTTCTGGCGAAACCTTGATGCATATGTAAGAACCATACGGACGACGCGTAATTGTGGTGTCCATATGAAAATGTCCCATGGACATCGTAAGGATTTCATATGGACACCGTATGGACTACCATATGGACACCGTATGGACAGAAAACATGTCCACATGGTGTCCATACGCATGGACAGAGGCACTATTCAACCGCACGGTCACCGTATGGAAGACCGCATGGACACCGTATGGACACCGGATGGACGCCGTATGGACACCGCATGGACAGTCGTATAGACGATCGGAATTCTCTATTCCGCACGTATGGACGAAGGCATCCATACGTATGGAGGGGCCTATTACCCGTATGGATCGGCATGTTCACACGTATGGACGTAGCCGTCCGTACGTATGGACATAAACATGTACATATGAACATGCGGATACGAACAATCAACATATCCAAGCGTATGGACACCTACGTCCGTACGTGTGGACGGTCTTTCATCCGTATGGACGTAGGTGTCCGCACGTCTGGACAGAGACATTGCTAAAAGATCTTAAGGATAAGAATAGTAAATATATCCACACGCGTGATTATGTGCGTCCATACGTGCGGACAGTGATTCGTCCGGATGGACGTAGGTGTCCGCACGCTTGGACGATGGTTTTATCAACATATTTTACCGATCCACGCGTATGGACGTCGGTGTCCGTACGTGTGGATAGCTTATAATAATACAATTCCATGCATATGGACGATACCGTCCATACGTATGAACAGCAATTTCAACCAGTTCACCCGCACGAACGGCGATATCCGTGCGCGTGGACTAAGGTGACCACACGTATGGACTTGCACTTTACCAAGTCCACACGTGCGGATATATTGAAATATTGTTTGAATATTGCACCCGTATGGACTACATACGATTGGGCTCACTTCGCTCACTCCACCCGTATGGACCGAGTGGTCCATACGGTTGGACAAGGAGTCTTACGGCATACAGTACGTGTGTGTTTCAGGGTTTGTGCCTGTGCACCTTTCTATCCTATTTCACAACGCAGGCAATGCTGTGTATATGCGGATGCTACTGCCGGTTAAATGAATATTAAATGCTTTGTGACGGAGTGAAGTGCGGGTATGCGAGCAGGCACACTAACATGTTCGAAAGCAGTACAATTTTTAAAAGCAATCACATAAAGCAAAAACACGTTTACACTAAAATATGTTTACTTTCCTAAATAAACTAAGTACTCTACATACACATATACAGAACTATTACTTAAGGGCTCTACAGAACTATTACTTAAGGGCTCTACAGATCGCTTCCTTGGGGGCTCCGCAAATCCTGCGTGCGCATGTATCTATGATATCGCTTGGCCTGCCTGGCCTGCGAAAAAGAGCGCATGTGCGGGTGTGGGATGGCGCGATCCGGGCTCCAATGGTACCTGCAGTGTGCACAACCCACGTGAATAGATGCCCGTCTCACAAACGTGAGTAAACACGAAATCTGATATGCAGTAACAGAGGTTGCGAAAACCACATTATCGTACCGGACAACTATCCTGTTCTTAATAGTGCTGGAGACCTACGATGGCACCGCGCGTCGGCTTGGCTGCTGCGCACATACAACCAAACACCGCCAAGCCCATTCAGTGATTGAGCACATAAGGAATTAACAAGTCACGCACTGCGGAATACATTGTATTCGAATCAGCCAAATATCAACAACCCCATTCAGCAAAAGAGCACTTCAATAAAAGTCGATAACTGTCACTGCGGAGTAGGTTGGATTCGAACCAACACGCGTTAGTCCGTTGATAACGGAACTCGCGGAATCCACCCCCTCACGCCGAGCTAGTATTAAGGATGCTATCGAGCTGGGAGTACCGCGCAATGGCGCTCACACGAGACTGCTCACCTCAACACAGGGTGCTCGCTGTGATAAATGAAAGCAAATAAAATATGCCAAAAACAAAAAAGCACAGCAAAAAGGCATACGTGTGCTGCCGTGGCGGGGTTGCTTCAGTTCCAAAATTGCTTTTTGCGTCAGAGCCTTACTGTATCGGTAACTTATTTGAAGTGGTCAACCGAACGGAGAAATCGTCAACGGACGGTAGTGCTGCCCAACTTAAACTGGTCCGTTCATTTTTAACAGTGGTAATTTTCCGAATCTGACAGTCCATATATGATTCCAGAGATCAAAATACGATACATTCCTCCGTTGTCCCCCAGAAATCTCTTCGGACCTTCCGATGTTCCCGATCTGAAAACATTGAACGGCTCAACTTTAGTTGGGTACCCCCAACGGACGGGAGAAATCGCAGATCGATTTAAGATCCTTCGACGATTACTGGATACTCTGTTTATTTTAATTTTGGTATTAAGTGTCACTCTGTTTCGCTATACGTGACACGGGTGACACAGTCGGGGGGTGTCACTAATACTGCCCATCGCATCGCATGTGTCACGCGTTCGCGATTTTTTAATCGTATTTTTCGATACGGTATTCCCTGTGGTAAAATGTGCTGTCCGTACGCTGTCCATACGGTTTGTATGTTTTTATTTTCCATGAGGTCCAGTTTCATGTCATATGGACGGTCTTAAAAAGGCCGTCCATGGGACATGAATCATACGGACAGTCAAGGCTAACTCAGATGGACAGCGTATGGACTGCTAACTGACGTTTCCACGCGTGTGGACATTTTTCAACAAAAAGCGTACAAACACTATAAAGTCGTACGAAAACTCGTAATTCATCGTGTGCTTTCCCTATCCATCCATGCGGACTGTTCAAAATGTGCTGATTTTTCCAACCACATGGACAGACCGTCCATGGGACATGCCCACGTACGGAAATGTGCTTATTCATACGAAAATTCGTACGAACCCCACATGGACAGCTAACTGACGTTTCCACGCGTGTGGACAACCGCTCTCATGGACTAGAATGCTTGCGGAATCCACACGGACAACACATAGCGTCCATCCATAATCTAACGTGTGTACGACGAGTTTACCGCAACCTTGACGTAAGTGTCGGTGCATGCGCGCGGATGTGACATGGAACGTATGAACATCGTTGTCCATACGCTAGAAACCTAAGCCGAGCGTACGAACGCCGTACGGACGCCGTACGGATAACGTACGAACTCCAAAATGTCATTTTGTGCAGTTGGCGCGGTACGCTGGCGCGGTACGCTGGCGCGGTACGCTGGCGCGGTACGCTGGCGCGGTACGCTGGCGCGGTACGCTGGCGCGGTACGCTGGCGCGGTACGCTGGCGCGGAACGCTGGCGCGGTACGCTGGCGCGGTACGCTGGCGCGGTACGCTGGCGCGGTACGCTGGCGCGGTACGCTGGCGCGGTACGCTGGCGCGGTACGCTGGCGCGGTACGCTGGCGCGGTACGCTGGCGCGGTACGCTGGCGCGGTACGCTGGCGCGGTACGCTGGCGCGGTACGCTGGCGCGGGGGTACGCTGGCGCGGTCGAAGTGGCCGAGCTTCTCATTATACATCGACCTCCTGAAAAGTAAATTCTCTTCACAACGAAACAAGGCGCGGTATATCCATATCTCGGATATGTGATAATTGTATCGATATATGGCTACTGCCCAAAATCACGGTCCTGTCACAAGGACCCAAGTGATTTGGGGCTATCTGCCGCGTTTTTTCGATATGGTTGATATTTGAGTGTTTTGACACCATATTTGGGTGTCCAAGAATTTATTCCGAACCTCTTTTGGGTGCTATACTCGATATGGGCATGATTGTGCTTGAGAGGAATGAAACGCGGGGGTAGTACCGACGAAAATTAAATAAAAATGCCGGTCCTTTCACAAGGACCGGAGTGCCCGAAGCCGCGTACACCTACTAGATGGCTTCCAAATGCATCTAGCAATTAAACATATCATGTTTATGACCCAATAGTGCAAATTAGGACCTTAAAAATCTGTCAACCCATGCATATCTTGTACAACCTGATTCACGGGGTCCACTGCGTGATTTTTGGTGATGGTTGGGGACCGACCACACGCAACTATGGCTACTGCCCCGCAGTCCTTGTCGGTAGGACCAAATTGACGATTTGGTCCTATCACGAGGACCATTGTTCCGATAATTTAATTGGCCATCTCCCGTGATTTGTAGTGGTGTGATTCGCCACTATAATAAATAAAATTCATTTAACTCATAAATATCATGTGCAAATGTTGCCCGTGCCTCAAATAGTCGATTTAGTGATCGAAACCGCAATTGCCCATTGGTCCTTGTGGTAGGACCATGAATTTGGGTAGTAGCCAACTATGCGCGAAAGATGAAGGTCCATCGATCGTGGGTTATCGCACCCCCAGCCAGAAATGCAAACGATCGAAGATCTGCTGCGATGCGTCTCGCGGGTAAGATTGTAGGTCGTTTGCGAGTTTCTGTTGTTCCATACGGGTTAACACCTTGTTCCGTCCAGACGGACGGCGCACGGACACCGAATGGACGGCCTATTATGGGCCATCCATCCAGTGTATGCCTTACAATGGGAATTCTTTGCAGACAAACCATCACCATGAAGACTGCCACTCAACGCAAAGACCGGTGCAATCAAGTGGGTACGGGGTCTGAAGCGCTCGCGACTAATATGGGACCGCTAGCGAAGAAACTTCTGTAGCAAAAGTACAAGAACTCGAACAAGGTGCGGAAGGTAATTCAGGATGTTCCTTTCATTCGACGACGAACTTATTGCTTGCAAGTTGTGTAGTTGGATCGCAAGGCGGATTTCTTCCGTGAACTCGATGGTAACAGTAGTAGCGAGGATGACCGTAGTAGTTCTGATTCAGATGATTGCGGATGATACACGATGTATTATATATGTAAATAAACCGTGTGTACGGACACCTGTATTCACACGCCTGATTCCGCTCATTCATGCGGCAAACCCTCATCCACACGTGCGAATGCATGTGTCCACACGCGTTTTTCAACGAACTCGCTCCAATTTCGACGTCCATACGTAAGGATTGGCGAATTCCGATCTCCCATACGTCTGTCCACACGTCGTCCGTACGCATGGGTTCGTTCGGCGACACGCCCCTACGTATGGTGCCCATATATGGCTGATGAAGGGGCAAGTAACGCTCGGGCACACCCAGGCCCGGGTGCAATGGCTGTACACACGTGCGGACAAGCGCAAACGAGTGGCGCAGCACGGGCCTCACACTGTCCATACGCCCGTCCACACGTCGTCCGTACGCGTCGGTACGACCCAGGGACACGCCTCCATGGTGCCCACATGGCTGATGAAGGGGCAGGAAATGCTCGGGCACACCCAGGCCCGGGTGCAATGGTTGTCCACACGTGCGGACAAGCGCAAACGAGTGGCGCAGCACGGGTCTCACACTGTCCATACGCCCGTCCACACGTCGTCCGTACGCGTCCGTACGGTCCAGGGACACGTCCCCATGGTGCCCATGTGGCTGATGAAGGGGCAGGAAATGCTCGGGTACACCCAGGCCCGGGTGCAATGGCTGTCCACACGTGCGGACAAGCACAAAAGAGTGGCACGGCACGGGCCTCACACTGTCCATACGCCCGTCCACACGTCGTCCGTACGCATGGGTTCGTCCAGGGACACGTCCACATGGTGTCCATGTGGCTGAGGAAGGGGCAAGCAGTGCTCGGGTACACC
>LGRX02013551.1:0-32957 GCA_001247695.2 Cymbomonas tetramitiformis | reverse complement strand
CCCGACTAGAATAGGCACATGGGCTGTGTCCCAGCAAAACACTTTTTGAAGCATGGTAATCAGGGCTCTACATCGGTTTAATTTTCGGCATCGAGGCACCGGGCACTCCGGTAGTTTCGACTACACTTGTGAGAAACGTATGTATATCGTAAAACTTTCAATATATCTCTAGGTACTGCATGCCGACATCTCTGTTCGTTGACTAGCGTGTTGTTATTTCTTGTCAATAATGCTATTTCTTTTCAATAATGCCGTCTCTCACGATCGTACCTGAATAAGTAGACGTTCGGCCTACGTGATCTTCCCTAACTGGACGTGAATAATCTCGATATAGCATTTCGATCATACTGAGTTACTTCCCCAATGTCCCGATGACACAGTCGTTCAGGTATGATTCTCTCGATACGGTTCGATACACGGATCTCTCTCGTTTCGTATGAACCTGCGGGTGGCCAACTCTCCCCCCTTAAGGGGTGGCTATCCCCTGATGCACCCACTTCGCATTTGTATCGGCAGTGGAATCAGCTATTGCACAGGAATCAGCAGGGCACTAGGCTTGAATTGACAAGGCTCGCTTCTTTTTCGGTTCTTGGGTCCGTGCCCTTTCATCTGAGCAGAGGTCATCTGCGTGGCCACTTCGATGTCGCGGGCCGTTGATTGCGCCTTCTACCGCTGTCGCGGTCGGGCACTGACCACACTACATGGGAAGCGTGTAGAGGGGGAGTATCCTTATTAAATACAACTGTATTCCTTAAGTACCTTCTGTATTTTGCCAGGATTTCCCAGTATTTCGGAACGCTTCCCATGTAGTGAGCACCTACGGTTATCTATGGCAAATCTTCATAAGCCGACTCCGTGACCGCCTACTTACCGCCCACGCCCGCCTTGCATCGCTCGCTTCCCCAAGCTCGCTAACATATGTCATTGTGTTCCAAAGTGAGAATATATTACTTTAGTATATCCCCGGTTTGGAACAACGGTAATCCTTGCCAATATCATATATTATATCATATATTACTGTTTTGAATACATTCCCCGTGATTTATAAGTCTATACGTTAATCCTTGCCAATATTGATTTATATTATATATATTACTGTTTTGGCAATATTTACCGTGATCTGAAACAATCGGAGATTGTTCCCGGAAAGAATGTTGCCGTTGTTCTGGATACATTTACCGTTTTTCTCTTCCGATACCTTATGGAAACCCAAATATTCAACGCTGATTGTTTTGATATTTTACCGAACATTGATAATAATTTAATAGATTTAGTTCTATTAGATTTACCATATAATCAAACAGCATGCAAATTTGATAATCAGATTATTGATTTAGATCGGTTATGGAAAGAACTGAAACGTATCGGTAAACCTCGAACTGCATATGTGTTTTTTTGTACAACTCGGTTCGGACATAAGTTAATATCCAGCAATGAAAGAATGTTCAAATATGATATTGTATGGCAGAAATCGATGAGTTCGGGATTCTATCATTGCAATCATCAACCACTCCGATCGCACGAAATGTTATACATATTCTATGATAAATTACCGACCTATAATCCACAAATGATTGACGGAATTCCTTACACAAGACAGCCTGGTCGACGCACTGAATTGTATACTGGTAACAGTCCAAGAATCGATACTATATCTAATGGGAAACGGTTTCCGAAATCTGTAATAAGTATTGCTAATGGTAATTACAAAAGTAAACACCCAACTGCCAAACCTTATGATATATTAGAATGGATTGTTAAAACTTATTCAAATGAAAATGATAATATACTGGACCCATTCATGGGCATCGGAACAACTGGCAAGGTATGCAAAGCTAATAATCGAAACTTTATTGGCATTGAAATTAATCAAGAATATTATTCACGTTTATCACTGCAAAACCTTTCAAGACAGGTAATGCATGTAGGATCTTGATGACTCGGAAATGCATCTATATTTTCTAAGTAGAATCGATGCTTCGGACACGCCCACCTAGTACAATAAATACATTGTTCCTTACAAGTAACAAAACACCGGTGACAAACCTGCAAAATCAAACCTGAAAACATTCAGTATCACTAAATATTACTGAATGATTGTTTATTCAAATACCACATCTCAAGTTATGTAGGCAGGGCTTACAATAAATCCTAAAACCTGACAGGGTATCTCCTTGACACATTTCACAGACACAGTAATTGCATTTGCAGCAAAACAATTGCTTAGCACAAGACATACAGTAAGGACCCATTTCACAAATATGACACTCATACTCTTCTACATTCCATAGAAATGTATTACAGCCTATACAACGAAATTCTGAGTCTTCATTCTCCTCCTGTAACATTATCTAAAAAAAGTTTAATCTCATGCTTTAGGCCATGGCTTGAGGGTTTTGTGAGAAATAGCACCCCTGTAAACTTTGGTCATGAATTCATCAAATTCCTCCCTAAGCTTCTTACAATGAGCTTTCAGAAGCTCTGTGAGAGCAGGGTCTTCCTGAAAGTCTTGGAAAACCACATGAGCTCTTAACCTGGTCCTCCTTTGCTTATCCCTTGGCAGTCGGTCTTTCCAGATCCTATATTTGGCGACACCCAGCATTCTGTCAATTACCTTACTGTCATGTTCATCATCGTCACTGTCGCAAGCATTATCACCACCGTCATCATTGTCAGGATCTTCATCAGACTTAGCACCATCAAAACCCATCTCCTCAGGTTCCACATCAAAATCTTCAGCAGGATTACCTGCAAAATACATTTACAATAATAGAAAAGTAAGAGTATTATTTACTTGCTAGTGGAACCCTTGGCTAATAACTCTTCCCTCTTGACTATTTCAGAAGCAGCAACTTCAAAATCTGGTTTAACACAGTTCTGATATTCTTTGCTATACTTTGAAGCAACAACTTTTGCCAGTAATCCTTTATTCTTAACAAATCCTTTCTGATGAGGAAGATAACCCCTGGACAGCTTCCTAATATCAGATTTGAGCTTTTCGGGAGAATTCTTCACACCTAGAAGCTTCTCGGCCTTCTCCTCCAGCCTTTTCTGCTTCTTGGCAACAGAACGGGTCACCTGCAATATTAATCAGACCAATAATATTCATCAGGAATATTTACATAATAATCCTCCTCTGGGGTAATGTACCCACAATAAAGGCCCTGATAAAACTCATCCTCTAAATAGTACTCCCTTTCTATGCTACGGTCACTATGTACAGAAATTAATTCTGCATCTATATCTATTCTGCCTGAATATGATACTATACAATTTATACAGCAATCTTTGGATATACAGAAAATACATTTCAACTTTGGACAACAAGCTACTGGACATGGGAATATCCCTTCAAGTAGATTACATATGTTGCAGCAGGGTGCCTGAAAATGCACAAGTATTTGATAAGAATAGTTTACAAGAAGAATGATAATTATAACAGTAATACATTACCTTAGGTGCAGATGCCTCCTCGGTATCAGAATCAGGATCAGCAATCCTTTTGCCTTTGCCCTGAAAATATATTACAACAATTCTAAAAGATCTTTACATTTTTCACAATATAAGTATTTGCTAATATGTGTTTCAAACATAACGACTTCTTCTTTATTACAAAACTCATAATAAATACATTCTCCAAAACATTTCACACAATGTACCTTAACAGTAAGCTCTTGAGCAACAGCAGCATCGGGATCAACTTCAGGCTTGGCAGGCATCTTGCCTTTATCCTGTTATTACATAATTACCAAAATGATAAGTACATTGTATTGTTTAAGCAATGCAACCTACAAGCCAAATAAAGAATGCTGTCATGACTGCAAGCAATTCAGTGAAAACAAGTGTCTGCAATGTAGCAGCATTTTCGGACATGAACAAATCCACCTTCATATTTCCAAGGCACACGGGGTGGGTCTTCATGATTTTCTCAGAACAGCCATACCAGTGACCAATACACTCCACAAAGAAATGAACAATGAAGAAAACCACAGTGAAAATGATTACAACAACCAACAATCTAATAAGAATATGCTGGTCCTTGATAATCTTCTGCAACTGGGCAGCCTTGGCCTCTGGTTGCATCTTGGAAAGGTCCGAAGCCCATTTTTCAGCAATATCCCTTTCAGACTTAGAAAAGGAAGCACCATTCCCGACTCCCTGTTTGTACTTAAAACCAGCATCCAGTGCCATATGCCAACGGTCATATACACCTTGATGAGGGCCACCACGGACAGCATAAAGGAGTTTCCCCCCATCAGTGGCACGGGGACTGACCAGGCCTTCGGCAGCTCCAGCAGAGCCACTGGCACCAGCAAGGGTCGACTGCTTGGGAGCCATATCTGCACAAAACAATAACATAATACAACAATACTATTATTTCATTATAAAAAGAGTACATACTATTTATTTGAGTTGCTTCTCTAACTCGGTCACTTTTTCAACAGCTCGATAATAGCACTCTTTCCAGTGGTCTACTTCTGCTCTGAGCTTAGTTTCAACAGAAGTTGGTGCAGGTGCTTGGTCCTTGTAATATGCACCAGGTAAGTAACCTACACTACAGTTAGGTCCATATGCTATGCCGATACCATATCTAAAGTTCTTCTTAAAAACTACAGGCTTGGCTGCTGCTGCTGACTCGGTTACAGATTCGGCTGCTGTAGACATAGAACGAGAACGGGTCGTTACAGGCATATCTACCTGAAGATAAAGATAACTTGAAGGTAAGTTAGAAGTCTTGAAAACCTGCAAACAAAACAACAAAAAGAACACCGTCACTCACCCGGAGTTTTCAAAGTGTATACCAGCGTCAGTTGTAAACACCCAGTTATCAGGCTTTTCCTCTGGAAACTCTCTATAGGTATAGTCAAAGACCCTTGCTGTTTTCTCTTCTTCTGTCAACTGTGGTTCTGGCTTCGGATCTGCTTTCGTTTTTTTCTTTTCTGCAGCTGCTGCTTTCTTTTTTTTCTTTTCTTCTGATTCTGCTGCCAGTTTTGCAAACTTTACCCTCTGTTTTTCTGACATAGCTATTGCTTTTTCCTGAGGGGTCTGTTCAGTTGTTACTGCTGCTAACTGTTCTTTCAGAACTCGGATCTGGTCCTCAAACTGGCCAGCAGTCAAGTCACTGGCTTCGTCAAGTGCTTTATATTCTACTTTACAGTCGTGCAACTGTATTTTAAGCCACTTAATATTGTCCTCCAGTCTAGAAATTACCTCGTCCTTTTCAGTTTCTGTTCTGTCAGGGGACTTCAGAACCCGGATCTTGGTGGCCGGTGCTCTTTTCAAAGCAGTCACTTCAGCAGTCAGGTCGTTTATCTGTTCACAGTTCTGTAAGTTCGAACAGGTCAGTTTTTCTACCTTTTCTCTTTCTACAGAAAGTTCATACTCAGCGGACTCAAGTTCATAGCCTGTATCAGTAAGGTTATTTTTCAGCTCAGTGTTTTCAGCCGTCAGTGCTGCGATGCGGGTTTCCAGTTCAAAGATCCGGGCTGTGTTTTCAAGTTTCCGAGGACTGGACTGAGCAGAAGTAACTGGGGTTTCTGGCACTGAAATAATAGGAACTGAACTGGTACTGGCTGGCGGTGGTTTTGTGATGCGTTTTGTGCCCGGCTGGCGGATTATCACTGGCGAAGAAAGCGGCGAATCAACACTGAGCCTGGCCATACTTAAGGAAAGCTGACCGGTATTTTGAGTTTGCTTAGAAAAAAAAGAGCCTCTGCTTCCTTCTAAACTGTCAAGAAACGCATCACAGGTTTGACCTAAAGTTGAAAAGTCGTCAGAAACGCCTGCCTCAAATACGTCTTCTTGATCCGCTGCACGAACGGCGGCGAAACAAGGAACAACAACTTTTTTGTGCAACGTATCAACAATAGAAGTATAAACTGTGGGTTCATCCGAGTTCTGAAGCCGCTCGCACTGTTTGACAAATAACGCTGGGGCTCCTTCTATCGAAAGCACTTTCTCACAAGTCTCGATGCGGTGAAGTTCAACGGAACAAAAAACGCCACCATAAGCACACTTCCCTTCACAACGATTATACATACTGTTTTCACACTTCAAAGCGACACAGCGAGCGTTGCCAACTCTGGCTTTTTTCGAACGATTCGCAAACGTCGGTAGTTGACGCAACGGATCCCAGATAGCCCCTGCACTGTTAGGCTTACGTGAAATAACAAGAAGAGAAGAAGTTTCTTTTGAATCTGCCATATTATATCTTTTAAAAAGGGGCGAATTTTTCAGTGGGCAGGTGGCGGCGTTGAAAGTACCTTTTGAAAAGTGACGAAAATAGTTCCGCCGCCATGGTAAGTACAACGGATGACACTTAGGTGGACACTTAGGGTCCGGCTGTCATCTCCACTTTATGAACTGCTTTTGGACACATGATCTGGTGATCGCCACGTTACCGTCTTCGTGCGTGCGTACTTCGTACTAGTACTGTAGTGTCATCATAATCGTAAATTGAAAACTGTTTTTCGCTAAGTATTTCCCTGGGAATAGAGATAGAGAAAATTAAAAAGAACTTTTACCAGTTATCGGGAACAATCTCCGATTGTTCCTTTTCTTTGTTTTCATTTAAGAAATAAATATAAGTATATATATTAATATGGCTTTGACTGAAGCTCAATTAAAAGCTCAAAGGAAGTATAGAGAGACTCATGTTGAAAAAACGAAGGCTTTGAACCGTAAGCATCAAAAAACATGGTACGAAAATCACAAAGAATTGCATCGAGAAAAAATGAGGGAATATCAACGACGACGTCGAGCGATGTTAAAAAGCGATGAATGTTGCCAGAATTGAATTATATTATATATATTAGTGATATGGCAACATTTAACGCTTATTCTTATAAACATATTTAAAGAATATTATGTATATATAAGTATATATGGATTTCGCAAACATTGATAAGAGTAAGCATGCTATTGTTAATTATCTCGGTCTCAAATGGATTAAGAATATTTCCAAAATGTATGGGGCTCAAGATTATGTCTTGTCTACCATAAAAGCTCAACAAATTTCAATAAAAGCCGAAAGTCCCAATCATCAAGCATCTCTTTGGACAAAAGTAAATGATGAAGAATTATCGAAATTGTTAGAAAGTAATCATGGTATAAATGAAGTTATACAATCTCATGTGAAACGAAAAGTGTTCTTTGATATTGATGGAAAGGAAGAAATAGATCTAAACGTATTGAAAACAACTATTCTCGATAAATTCCCAAATGCCAATATGCAAATTAGTGGTTCGATTCTTCCGAAAAAAGGAATACCAAATTGGTCATACCATATCGTCTTATCAAATTACTACTTCAAAAATTTGAATGATATGGCACCCTTTCGAACATGGACATCTGATATGAAATATGTAGATAATGGCATTTACACATCAAATCGAAACTTCAAATGTATCAATCAATCGAAACCTAATGAAATAAGAATTCAAGAGTATATTGAAGGTAGTCCGATCTTGACAAAGCATTGTGTATTGGTAGATTTCGATGAAGATAGTATCGATGCAAGTATATTGCAATGGGAATTTCAAGATGATGAAAACTTGGAGAAACAACATTCTACCATTGATTTGAGCAAGATAGTGGGTTTTCAATTAGATATTCCAAAAGATTTCAATTGGTATACGACATCGTATCCACAAATCCTATCGATGATACCCAATAAGCCGAGAGGTCAAGAACATGAATTGCATCATACTATCACATGGGTGATAATGCTTTGGGCATATCATAGTAATATATCAATGGAACAATTTTTGAAATGGGTATCGCAAAAGGATGACGATAGAAAACGACTTGAAAGGTACGAAGATTATTGGAATCGAGCGAAGCATTCCTTCAATCCCGGCGATAACTTTATCAAGAATTTACTCTTACGATTCTATCCAAAGTTGTTTGAATATGATCGAAATTGTGTGAACTTTATTGAAAATTGTAATGTAGAAACAAACATGTATATGAATGATGAAAGATATCTATCTTGCGAAGACATTCATCAAGCATTGGAACAATCACCGATTATATACCTTACATCGTACATGGGGGTTGGCAAGACTAAAGCGACTATCAACTATCTTGATAAATATGAAAAACAATCGAGTATCATGTGGTATTCTCCAAGAATTTCCTATGCCAACAACGTCACCTTTCGATTAAATCATTTGAAATTCAAAAACTACAAGTCATTCAAACCGAAAGACCCGAAGATTACCAAAGAGAAACGATTAACCATGTCTATGGAAAGTCAATACAAAGTCATTGATCCATTTGCTGACCAAGAAAAAGCATTTGATGTCATCGTTTTGGATGAATTAGAAACTTTTAAACAGGTATTGATAAATGACACAACACACCATAAACATCTTCCGGAAAACTGGCGAGTGTTTCTCCAATTGATGAGGAATGCCAAAAAGATAATCATAATGGATGCCTTTCCTCATAAAGCTATGATAGAATGGCTTGGCTTATTGCGACCTGAAAGAGTGCTAACACTTGGTAATGAGTTCATTCCACCACCACAAAGGGTCATCAAGTACGATAACAAAGATGTATGGAGACAATCATTGATAGATGAATTAAACAAAGGATATAATATCACTCTCTTCTATCCATACAAAACTGACTTCAAAAAAGGAAAAGGCATCTATTGTTATGGAATGGATACATTCAAAGATATCATTTTACAAGAGACCAACTTGGAAAAAGATGATATCATGTGCTATCATGCAATGTCCGATGACAACGATAAACAAACGACTTGTGATGTGGATACCGTTTGGTCGACAAAACGATTAATCATTAGCAATGTATCAATAACTGTCGGTGTCAATTATGAACGATTGCATTTCCACAAAAAGTTCGCCTTTCTCGACCCAAATACCGTAGAACCGAGAAACTTCTTCCAAAACCTGGGGAGAGTAAGACAATATCATGCCAATGAATTACATCTATTCTATAAGAAATATGAAAAGTCCTCCGTAACCAAAGGGTTTACGATGCCATACAATGCACCCGATTGTCCAATCTATCGAAAATTGGCATTGATATATCAAGAAGAATTCTTAGCAAGGAATGACTCGGTGTATAGTTACTTTTTTGAAAAGTGTGGTTATATCAATTTTGAAATGTACAACGGTTCAAAGGAAATCGTTTGGAATAAATTGGACGAGTTCAATGCCACGGCGTATTTTGTATATGGTAACATCGAAAATACTGATATTGTAGATATACATGAAAAACTGAACCCATTGGTATATAAGAATCAATCATCAATGACCGATAAGCTTCAAATAGCCAAGTATTATTTTCAAAATCAATTTGAAGAAAACATACCC
Source organism: Cymbomonas tetramitiformis (assembly GCA_001247695.2). Classification (NCBI taxonomy): domain Eukaryota; kingdom Viridiplantae; phylum Chlorophyta; class Pyramimonadophyceae; order Pyramimonadales; family Pyramimonadaceae; genus Cymbomonas; species Cymbomonas tetramitiformis. Next base: position 23,613 of record LGRX02013551.1, on the reverse strand, counting down.
GAGCATTTCGTCAAGGATTTGTGGAATAGAAAATTGATCAACTTTGTTCGAAAATTCAAAATGTTCTATCAAAACGAAAATCATATACTATGGAGTTTGTTTTATCAAAATGGAGCGATTGATACCTTAGAGTTACCAAACAATCCATGTTGGAACATCGATATTGAGAAATTCAAAGAATTCTTTATGATAGGATTTACGGGCTCAAAGATATACCCAAGTGTTATTTGTAAAGCGTTGAATGCATATTTTGGAACAGATATGTACTCGATCGAGAGAGATACAAAAGGTAAGCGTGTTCGAGTGTGTTTACCAGGTAGCAATAAGGTGGTCGATAAATATGTCCACTCACGAAAATGGAATCATTTTGTTCCTGCTATAAGACAATTTTTGAAATAGCGTTAAAACTTGCCAAAACGATAATATGTTATATATATTCTGATATTGGCAATAAAACCCGTTCTATACTATAAGATGAAACGAACATCATGTGAACGATGTGTCGCTATCAAAAAGAATGGACAACGATGTAAGAATATGACATGTAAGTGGTCACCAATGTGTTATGCCCATCGACAAGTGTAGTAAAAGAGTCTACCATAGCCGATGCTGGTCAAGGTGGTTTTGCACGAGTTGATCTGAAAAAGGGAACTATGGTAGGACGATACACGGTCGGTACAATAAAACTTGATGGTGACCAGTTGCCACCGATGAATGATAGAACTCATATTTGGCAAAAGAATGCCAATACATTCTTCGATGCAGAAAAAACCAACTCAATCAGTGGGAAATTTAATTCTTGTACTTCAAAAGATGCAAAACGAACCGGTTGTAAGAACAATTCCAAAATAAATTCTGTTGGGAATGTGAAGCTTACAAAAAATGTTAAGAAGGGTGCCGAGATCTTTGTTCCGTATGGAAAAGATTATTGGAATAGATAGTATCTGATGACAACCACATTTAATGATTTACCAAAAGAACTTCAAGATAAAATATATTTTATGAAATATCAATTAGAGCTCAAGGACCGCCCGACAATTGACATTGAAGAGCTTAAGATATGGCGGGATTTGTTTGGTCTACTTGACTTGGAACAATCCATTCATTATTGAAGTTTCTTCGGAACATACTCGGGTGACTCGGTTTCCGATGAAGGTCGATAAACAGAAAATCATGTGGCCCTTGAATGGCTTGATTGTACACCGAGTTGAATTCCTCGATCGGAATCTCCCCACCGACCTCCTCGCCGATCTTATCAATCTCTTTTTGATTCTTATTTCTAAAAACTAACATATGTGTAAGGTTACCTCTTATAGATTTTAACAGTCCCCCGCTCGATGACGTGTAACTCTGACAGGCGAAGAGCAGGGACACTCCAAGGGCCCCGTCCTTCAGCTTGCCAAGATGCCTATGTTTGATAACCATATTGCTTATCTTACTCGATGGTCTCATCATGTCGGTGTCTTGTGTGTCATCAAAGAAGGCAGCGACCACCGGTTTCTTACCACCATATTTGTGCTGGGGTGGTAGAATATTTCCATTTTCGTCTCCGAACTCGAGGAGTAATTCACCGGGAATCTCATACACACTGATGTTGTTATTGTTTAACATTTTCATTAACTTCTTATATCGTTCCATTTTCTCTTGATATTCATCGTACTCTTGAGCTTCGGTATCAAGGATGCCTTCAATCTGTTGGGGGACATCGACGGTAGGCTCTAGTACATCATCTTCTTCGAGTGGTAAGTCTTTGTAATAATGCATATTGTTGTGATAAGTAGGTGACACCAAGATAAGCCTGTCTAAAGCATTGTTTTGTTTCATCAATCGAAGTAGGTGTGTAAGACTACAGCTCTTGCCCGTACCCCTTTTCGCACACGCCAAGATAACCCCGTGCAATTGAATGAAATCATCGGGTGTGTCAATTGAAAACGCTGAACTCGCTGGTACTTGAATATCATATGATTTATCTTTCAGTCTTTGGAACTGCATATACTATAATGATAGAAATAGACTAGAGTAAGCCTTATCATAAGATGGGTCTAATTCAGCATCTCTTTTCCGAGGTGGTGACGATTCCGTTTCAACTCGGCTTTGTTTCCGTCTTGTACTCTTCCTAACGATAACTTCCGGTTCTTCTTCCGATTGAGAGCTATCAGATTCTACTATTACCACTTGCTTTTTGGGTTTCTTCTTAGGGGTTTTTGGTTTTTTAACAACGACGTGTTCAACATCAGGTTCCGAAATTGATTCTTCGGGTTGCTTTTCGGGTTCGGGAATCTTAGTCGTAGCTTTCTTGATGGTTTCTTGTGCGTCGGCAACTTTTTGAGATTCCTTAAGTTGTTCGGCCATCTTGACATCTTGTTTTTGTTTGGCTTTGGCTTGGCGAGTGGCAAGAGCTTTCTCCCTCATTTTCGCAAGGCGTTCCAATGTTGCACTATCGGTAATCTTCTCTCCTTTAACTGGCATTAAGTAACTATAAGATACCCTAAGAAAATAATATTTCTTGATCTGACTTGAGAACGGGATTCCTTGCCAATATCATATATTATATTATATATTAGTGTTTTGGCAAGGAATCCCGTTTGCTTTTATATTAGTATAGTATATATATATACATGACCAAGGAGGCTTGGATTACAAAACTAAGGCAATGTGCTCAAGAATATAGACAAGAACACGGAATCAAAAAGAAGGGTAAGATGTCACAAGGAGATAAATTGAAAAGCTTGCGTGGTCGTCCGGTTGTCAAGAAGACATCAAACAAAAGTAGAACCGCCTTAGACCACGGTACTCCGAGCGGTCAACCAATTTACCAGCAGCCAATAAAGGACCCTGCCTTACCGACTAAAGCCCCACGAAGAATAGCACCGATTATGGTAGCACCTTTGGACAAATCAAGTACTGGTACAATAACAGGTGATTCAGTATTTCAACGACCTACCGAAGAGTTCACCGGTGTTGGCAATTATCGTAAAGCCGTTGATAATATTGAAAAGCGTATCAAAATGAAAAAACAAATGAGGCGTGAAAAACGTCGAAAAGCGGACGTCACAAAAATATAATTTATATAGTATAGGACGATGCCCCCCAAATCAAAACGGAAACAAAATCCTATGGCTCGGCATAAGCTTACAACCGACGATTGGCAAGATTTACAAGATAAAAACCTAACAGGTGAAGAACAAACGAAAGCTGTACGTGATTACAAGAAGAAGTATCGGAAATCAAAAGAGAAGGTTGAGAAAGTTACAAGACGACAGTGGACCAAGCAAAATAAGAAGCCTGCCAGAGAACAAAGTAGACTTGATGAAATCAATAAGTATACCGTCGGAGATTCAAAAAGACATATCAAGAAATTCAGCACCGATGTTGAAAAACTTAAGGTTCCCTTTACAACCTTTTTACAAAGGGCAACACCTGATGGTAGCAGTCTTAACTATTGGTTACCCGAAAAGACAAAGGGAATCGAACAAATTTCGATGAGAGCTGTCTTCGAGGATGGGACTACATCAAAGTGGGTCAAAGGTTCAGATCGCGAAGATGTGATGGTGAAATTTGAAGAGATGCTGCAAAGTCCGAAGGGTGGTGATAGCTCCAAGAAATCGGTCGAGGTTGCCAAAGACATTGAAGTTGAGTACTATTCTTCAAAGCCACCTGAAGGAAAAGGTAGCAAATGCACAGCAGCTCCGAAGAATGGTGTAGAATTACGATTGAAACAATGTGTGATTAAGATAGAATCTAAAAACAATTGTGGTATTAAATCTTTGGAACTCTTACATAGGAAACGAAAATTAGATAAGATGTTAAGTGATAATCTCATAAAAAAGAATCAATATGAAAACAAATGGAAGCAACTCAAAAGAGATGCAAGCAATCATAAAGGGAATATTACAACGATATCTAATCAGCTGCGTTTGGAATTGTTTCCGAAAAAGGATGAAAATGGAATCAATATAGAAGACTTTTCTATTTTAGAAAAACATTATGAAATTAACATATTTGTGTGGGGTATCACTGAAAGACTTGGCGGTGAACCAATTATGTATTACCCACCGTACTTTAACGAACACAATGACTACACAAGTTATAATGATAGTTATCACATACTTTTACATGATAATCATTATGAACCGATCACTAGAATCGATTGTTTTCGAGGCAAGACTTATCGACCATCATGTTCTCAATGCAAGTCTCAAAAGTGTATCTTTGCAAACAAAGAAACACGATTAACACCTGGAAACAAACAATGGCATCATTGTGAAATTTGCAATCGTAAATTCATGAATCAGGACTGCTACAATCTTCATATCGAACTGATAACATGTGATAAGGTTCACAAATGTAAGATGTGCAATGTTATATTTAATCCCAATGAGAAACATATATGTGGATACAAGTCATGTCCTAATTGTAAGATCGTTTGTAACCTACATGAGCACAAGTGTTACATGACCAAGGTTGATCCAAAACCTGTATTGGACTATAAAACCATTGTTTGTTTTGATTTTGAAACAATGAATGACAACGGCAAATTGATTGTCAATCACTGTGAGAGCCAATATTACGATGGTTCATTTGTGATTCACAAAACAATAGATGACTTTCTGGAATGGGTATATCTCAAAAAACATGATAATCATACCTTCGTCGCCCACTGCGGGAGTCGCTTCGATTTCCGATTAATAGTAGAACACATCATCAATGTCCAAAGAAAGCCTCCACAAGATATATTATATACAGGTGCAGACATTCTATGTATGAGAATTGGAAATGTAAGATTTATTGATTCATATATGTTTATGACAAGACCATTGCATTCTCTTCCGGAAATGTTCGGCTTTGAACATGAAATCACGAAGGGATATTATCCACATCTTTTCAATACAAAAGAGAACGAATACTACATGGGTCTTTATCCCGACATCAAGTATTACAATCCCGAAATACTTCAACCAGAAGCTTATCAAAAATTATACAAATGGTGGCATGAGAAAAAGAGCAAGTGTTTTATATTTGAAAATCCAAAAGAGATTGCACGATATTGCCATGACGATGTGACCATCCTACGCCGTGCAGTGTTTGCTTTCAGAGATTGTTTTCTTAAAATTACCGATAATAAGTTCGATCCATTCAGCTATCTAACTTTGGCTCATTTGGCGGTGAACATATGGAGAAATGAGTGTATGCCCAAGGACTCAGTGGGTATACTACAATCACTGACCAAATCTCAGAATGCCTCTATCAAAGAAAATCAATGGTTGGATTATATAGCACACACAACGTCGGCGAAGCTTGTCATAGATTTGGATGGTAAACGGAACTATAAACTCAAAGATTTACATATGTATGTTGATGGTTATGATAAGGATACAAACACAGTTTATGAATTTCTTGGTAGTTGGTTTCATGCCGATTTGAAGAAGTATCACAAAGATGATATTCAGTATCAACAGGGTCGGAGATCGGGCATGACATTTGGCGAAGTTAATCGTCAAACAATGAAACGATTAGAGGACATCAAGGCAGCTGGCTACAATCTTGTATATATATGGGAATCGGACTGGGATTCACAAGTTGCTCAATTGAAGACTTCACATGTTGGAAATGCATTCTTAGATAGACAAATTTTAGCTTCTCCCATTCATGATAGAGACTCCTATCATGGTGCAAGAACTGATTTAGGTAAGTTGTTTTATAAATGCAAAGACAATGAAAATATCAGATATCAAGACTTCAACTCTATGTATCCTTCAGTAATGAAGACCAAACGGTTCCCGAAAGGGCACCCGGAGATTATTAGAGATGTTAAATCCCTTGATATTCATGGATACTTTGGATTGATTAAATGTAAGATACTACCAAATAAACATTTGAAGTTTGGTGTGTTACCACACGTGACCAATAAATTGATCTTTCCGTTGTATGAAATGGTCGGAACATGGACCACGGTAGAATTGGAAAAGGCTATTGAAAAGGGATATCAGATTCTTGACATATACGAAATTAAGCATTGGAAAGAAACTTCAACCGATTTATTTGCAGGTTACATTGATAAATTTCTTAAACTCAAGACCGAGTCGTCGGGACCGCCCGAAGATGACATAGATACATTCATCAAAGACTTTGAGTTTCATGAAGGTATCAAGTTAGACAAACGAAACATCAAATACAATCCAGGTATGAGACAAGTTGCTAAAGACATGCAAAATATATTATATGGAAAACTCGGTGAACGATCAAACAAATCTAAAAGTAAGGTCATTCAGAACCCAGGTGAGTTCTACAATACAATCAGTAATAAGAGGTACGATTGTAAATATGAGTTTATTGGATCTGAAGAGAATGAGATGGTATTGATGAATTTTACTGAGAATTCTGATGTGTATGCCGACACACGGTTTTCAACGAACGAGGTGTTGGCCGCGTTCATAACCAGCTATGGACGATTGAAATTGTACGAGCTGATAGAAGCCACCGGGTTCTCAAACGTATTATACTTTGATACTGATTCTATTATATATATAGAAACAAAAGAGAATCATCATATATATCACGGTACTGGTTATCGACAACCATGGTTAGGTTATCTTAAGTGTGAGCTTCAAGGATTGGAAAAAGAACATGGTAAGTGTATTGAATTTCTAAGCACTGGACCCAAATCATATAGCTTGAAATTCAACGATGGATATTGTATGACCAAGATAAAAGGTTTCTCTTTGAGTGTTGATAATTTACAACATATCAATCATGATGTAATGAAGGATATGATTTTGAATCAAAGGAACAATCCAGTTAAAATGAATAACCTTGTTATCAGACATGCACCAAACTCGTTAGGATTGGAAACAAGATCGGAATCCAAGACATTTAATTTCAGTTATGACAAAGGAAACATTGATTGGACGACATGGGACATTTTACCATTATCGTAACAGCGGTAAATGTTTCCAAAACACTAATATGTATAATATAATTCAATTCTGGCAACATTTAACGCTACCATAATAATCGATCTGCATAGTATCCATTGCTACCGACGACATTGCGGTCTTTCTTGTGTCTAATTTTGTACAACCGACGTCGTTCATCGGCATACTCTTTACCCTTAGTGGCCATGTATGTAGGGTAATCAGAAGCACCTCGCTGTCCGACCTGAGCGATCAATTTATTATCCTTGAAAACATCAATCTTTTTGCTTTGATTATTTGATGGGCTGATCTTAACACCGAGTTTCCGTGCTTGACTTTTTGTGTAAGCTTTGATTTGATAAGTCATTGTATACTATATGTAAGACTATATTATATAGTATGACAAGTAAACCAATATCTGAGAGTAGACTTCAAGAATTATACCTGGACCCGAAGATCGGAATGAGCGGTGCTAATGCATTTACAAAAAAGCTCAAGGCACAAGGCTACAAGGTCACCGAGTCTCAGGTCAAGGCTGCCATATCAAAGACTGAAACATCTCAAATATTGTCTCAACCAAAACGAGTATCCCGTAAAGATTATTATCCCATCTATGGACCTGTCGGTAAGAATAGCATCCAAGCCGATTTAGCCTTTCTACCTCGCCAAAAGTCAGTCAACAAAGGATTTGCTGTGATTCTGACTGCGGTGAACATTAACACAAACAAAGCATATGCAATTCCTCTCAAATCTAAAACTGTCAAAGATAAGAACGATAAACGCAAGGAAGATGTTGAAGGAATCGTAAATGCTATGAGACGATTGGTAACCGAAACCAAAATGAAAACCCTTACAACCGATTTAGGATCTGAATTTACAAACAAACCAGTTCAAGAATTATTGAAACAAAAGGGTATCAAACATTACACATCTCAAGCTGAGGACCACTCTCGTCAAGGAAAGATTGAAAGATTCAATAGGACATTGAAGAGTAAACTCGAAAGAGTATTTGCATCCACAGGTAAGTCTAATTGGGTGGATTATCTCGATAATATTGTTGATAATTACAATGAAACAACTAATCAAGGGAATATTAATGATACTCCTCCCGATGACATGAATAAGAATCGTGTTATCAGAAGTGTCTTGTTGAAACGCAATGAGACGGCCAAACTATTACAAAAATTAGATATAAAGCCCGGCGATCGAGTTCGATTGCGTGTGACTAAGAAGACATTTGATAAAGAGAGTCAAACATGGTCTACACAGGTGTATAAAGTCCGAAGTAGAAAGGGCTTGTCTTTCGTGATAGAGGACGGTGACGGTGATACCTTAAGCCGACAGTATAAGCCGCGAGAATTGAAAGAGGTTCAAGGACCTGTTTCCAAACCATCCAAAGAAACTCGTGGGACCAAGACTGATAGTGAAAGCAAGCAATCGTCAAAGGTTCAGCGTGCTTTGAAGAAAGAGGGTATAGAAGGTAACACTGCTTCCAAGACATCTAGAAACTATGACAACTATGAAGTTAATGTGTTCATTAGCGATAAAAAATCGCCAAACTATCAAAAGACTTTAAAAGGATATCTTAAGCTCAATCGATAGGAAAAGTACACGTAAGTATCAGTTGATATTCTATGACAAATCGGAAGAGGATGAGTTCGTTGATATTCCTGACCCTGAAATTAAGTTGTTGAAAAAAAGAAAATCATAGGTAATATATATGAAACCATATTGCGGGTTTAAAGATAAACCCCCGAAAGGAAGAACTCTCGGTGCCCGGAGATATTGCAAATCAAGAAATCAATTACGCCGTTTTGGTCGTATAGCAGTCGTGGCTCCAAATAATCATGCACCAGGCAATCACAATCCCGGACCGATGGGCAACAATCTATGATCGGGAACAATCTCCGATTGTTCCTTTTGTTGCTGATAATAGTACATAAACTTTTTCTACATTACTTTAATGAGAACGATATTGACCGATGAGGTCGGAAGACGCAATTGTATGAAAATGATGGGAATTGCCAACGGCTCAAGTTCAGATACGCTGTTCCGAGGATATGGTAAACTTGCCAAAAACAACTACGTGATAACGATGCCGAGTCAAAACAGTGCGATGTTCTACAATAGTTTGAGAGATTCAATCATAAGAACGGAGCCATTAATAAGAGACATTCAGGACTATAGCAATGGTATTGATACAACCAGGCCTAATCCTATGATGACTATAAATCCTATGTTGACAAGGACACAAGAAGACATAAATCAACAGGCTTTAGAACTTATTGAGAGTAGTCGACAAGTAAGAGACACGCCGATTGATCAAGAAATTCAGGAAATCAACAAAGAAATACCACCAGACACTCCGGAAGCTGGATCGTCACGCGATTCTGGACCGGGTGCAAATCTGCGAAAGGAAGCAAAAGCATTATTACAAGGCGATATTATGGCTTCCCCAAGCAGGTTTGGAACGTTTGCATCTACGAGAGTAACAACAAGGAGTATGGCGGCGGGTCCGATGAGTCCTTTCCAAAAAGTTGGAAGTTTTATCGCCGGAGACGATTTAGCACCATATGTACCACCAGCACCAAAATCAAAAACTCCTTAATAGTAATGCAAGTTCCTTGTAATCAAAGCTATCAATCGAACGTTTATTGTAGACCAATGGATGCATCTTTCAAAACAATTGGTAACTTTTTCACAAGCAAAAATGAAGATAAACCCATACTTTCCGAGACATCCAAAGGTTACTTTGTACAATCATCATCATTACCCACGATGACTGCACTATTTCGTGAAAGCGTCAACTTACAACCTTCTGAAATTGAACAACAGTTCACACCAGAACTCCGAGAAAAAGCTTTACATGTTCAAACATCTGGATATTTAGGGTCACGAGAATATCAACCTGATTTGTACTATCCAAATTCGTTTGAGGACCAAACTATATCCAATGCACAACGATTTCTCAACAACGAGATTCCAAACAATAACTTTGCATTAGATCGGGAGCTATCAAATTATGATGCTGCCGTTCTTGTCAATCCTGATGCCAACAGAGTGCATGTTGCTTACCATGGGGCATCCAGCAATCCTATGTATAGAAATGAGGATGTCACTGACATCAAGTCAGTACTGCGTGGCCAAGAATCAAATAGACCGTCATTCTTGCGTGCTGAAGATGTGTTTGATAAAGTAAGACAGAAATATCCAAATCACAACATTGAACCAATGGGATATTCTCTAGGAGGTGCCAAGGCCGTGCATGTGGCCGATAAGTTTAAATTAAAGAGTACTACATTTAATCCTTTCTTATCGCCGTTATCACATCAAGTTGGTGGTGGACGCCATGACATTCATAGAACCGTCACAGATTCTACAACGGCCGGTGCTCTTTACAAACCTGCAAACTCACAAAGAAATATATTTCATTACTTTCCCGAGAAAAGACAATCAACGTTATCATCGTATGTGCCTGATCAACATAGCTTGTCGCAGTTCTTTCAATATCCAACTAACAATAAAGTGAATAAACTAAATCTTATGAAATCTATAGGGAATGTATTGAGCACTGGTTTAGATGTCGTGCAAGGTGCTTTTGCAGCTGACCATGGTCTTCGTATGGCAAGACGAAACACAGAACCATCAACATTTTCAAACGCTATAAGTGAAGATTTGAATCCCTATGGCATTTTTGGAGTTAATATAGACCCAGATTATAAATTGACTTACGACACGGCTCCGCCGGAAGCTAGATTCCTAGCCGATGCAATTAGTGGTAGAGATTCCGATAGAATGACGAGTTTTGAACGACAATCGGAAAGACGGTAATCCTTGCCAAACCACTAATATATATAATATAATTTAATATTGGCAAGGATCGACGTTTTTTTTATATGTGTGTTATTATAAAATGGACCGTGAAGAATTGATACGATTGGCCAAACTTCAATACCCCGATATTAAAGAAGCTCATGTAGAATTGCTTGTAGATGATTATATCAAACGTCCAGAATTTTACGATGACCTTTGTACTGGAAACATTGAAGAACCAATTCCTTTAGATCGGGATACTGTTGATTCTATAAAAGATAATTGTTATATTAATATAGATGAGCGTAATTAGCACAAGAACGCTATTCTTGTCTTCCGAAGACAATAGCAATGGAGACGCACGTGTTTTGCAAATGAACATACCCACTCAACTGATAAATTATCGAGCACAAACCAAACTGAGATTAACGTTGAATACTTTCTCTTGTGCAAAGACATGGTATAGTATTAACGAGACCAATGGCATCTTCTATGTGGGTGATACGGTAAATAATACTTTAACGGAAGTGAAAATACCTTATGCAAATTATACAGAGTTGGATCAATTCACATCTGAATTGGCCACCGCAATAAAAACTGCCATCGGTGGTACTATACAAACAGTTACTATCACTTATAATAAAGATCAGAATGAGGTTATTGATTACCAGAACAAATTTCGTATAGTATTAGCACCAGCCCAGCCCAATATCAAACTTGTATCGTTTAGCGTCAGCGGCGATTTTCAAGCTTTACCTGGAAGTAACCTACAAAGTGCTTTAGATTCAGTTTCTATTGCTGGAAAATACAACGACGTCGATCAAATTTTAGGCGGGCGTGTCAATAGAAGCACAGCTAGTTTGGCTGAGATATCTGATCTTATAGACTTGTTTGAATGTAATTATATAATACCTAACACAGTATGCACGTCAATATACCCTTGCAACATTCAAACCAACGATGCATTGTACCTTAGAATAACATCGTTACCAACACACAATATCGAATCAACAAATCTTTCAACCTTCATGAATAGTAATGAAATGATAAGTTCTGATATCTGGGCGAAAATATTATTGCCTAGTGACACGACGACAGACTTCATACGATATATAGACCCAAACGACAACTTTGTTATTGAAGTGTCTGGGTCTCAATTTACTTCATTTAGAATCACACTTACAGATTCCAAAGCAAGATTAATCACATTGGCATCTCCGACTCAAGCGTCAGACGGTTCTATCAATTATTCATTAAGCATTAAGGTCGAAGAATTGGCACCTGCTGGTCTCTCAGATATTTTATAATATATCTTTATAATATATATACAAAAATGAGTCTGCCAATGAGTCTTGCTTACGGCTTATCGAAAATGAATTCATATTCAACTAATTACTTCAGATTAGAGACTACTAATCTTACCGAAGCATCAAGGTATAGTACTATTACACTAAATCTACCCGTTAATTCAATTGTAAACATGAAGAGTTTAGCCATGCATTGTTTAGGTTCCTGTACAACGCCTTTAGCATTTCAAAACGACGGAGACGTTGCTGATGAATTACATACGACGCTCCCCAATGGCATCGAGAAACTGATTCAAAGAATGGAAATATTCGCAGGAGGCCAGCAGTTGACCACTGGTTTTCAAAGTTACAACACCGTCAGTTGCGTACTTGATACTATCAAAACCACTCTTAGCAAAGAAATGACTTATCAAAGGGTTCTTAAGAATCAAGAAATCTCTGTAACCGAGGGCTTTTACAGCACACCTCGTCCATACATTTTGAATCAATGGCTAACGTTTTTGGGTGAAGCTGAACCTTCATACGTTGATACGAGCTGTTGCCCACCGATCCAAATAAGGCTATACCTTGCAGGTCCAGAAGTCCTCGGGTGTTGGCAAAAAACAAAAACGCCTGGTGCAGCAATTGACACGAAAGCTCAAGAAGAATTAGTATCGAAAGGCAATTTTAAATTGGACAAACTTTACTTTACCGTAGAAACAATCACTTTCAGTTCAGGTGTCTACGACGCAGCGGTGGAATCAAAATTGCGTGATGGATTCTTGGAAATTCCTTACCTCAATTATTTTACATTTTTCGAAGGAGCTGGTGCTATGGACAAATCAACAAGGTTCTCTTTGAGTTCACAATGCATTAATAACATATATGCTGTGCAAAGGCCTAGTGATTATAGAGAAAAAAACAAAGGACTTATCAAATTGGAAAATACATGTGGAACAGCCTACCTACCCTCATACTTTCAGTTTTTAGCAGGTGGATTGGGTGCTCTACAATTTAACATCAACAACTTGTTTGTGCCTAACTATCGAGTCGACCCTCTTGCAGCGTTCTCGTTGCTGACTATCTCTAAAGCGGACAACTACGGTACGCTATCGGGTTGTAAGATTAACAGTTATGAAGATTGGCTGAACAAGCAATTCATTCCCATGGTACGGTTGAACCTTCCATCAGAAATGGGTGTAAGATCCATGACAGGATTGGATTCTCGGGGTTTAAACAGTTCCTTCTACTATCAGACTTCGGCTGCGTCACCAGTAGACCCGCTACAAACGGTACTTACAACAAACGAAACCATGATTATTTGCGAAACGACCGCAGTTCTTCGTATCGGTCAAAACCGTGTGATCGAAACTGTATTTTAAAAAGCGGTTAATAGTATACAAACATGGCTCAACAGCCAGGATTAAGCAGTTACAACATGATAAAAAATGTAGGACCGAACGTGGACAAACAGATTCATACCGCGACGATGTTTCAAATGTCAGGTTTTAGACCGGTTATGATGCAACAACTCCGAACCCGTGTAAAACAATCAATGACATCACATATCCACCATTTAGGATTAGCAACGTTCATCCTCTGGCTGGATACAAATCTTATACTTTAGGGCACAATCAAAAAGTGTCAAAAGAAATGGAAATGTTCCATTTCCCGATGGAGCATCCATTGAATAGTCGATTGTTGCAACCTGTACCTCTGTTTTTTTCATAAGTTAATATATATTAATATGTCTTCATTTGGTAATGAACTATATGCAAAAAAAGTGCTGGCCGATGATTTGGTCGGTCGAGGAATGACCATCGGTCGTGATGGTAAAAATGGTAATGTACCGGAAGCAAGAACTCAAATTAATTTGTTAGGAACTGAAGCTATATTTAATTTTGATGCAAGCCAAAGCGGGGACCCTGGTATTGCAGATTTCAACATGGCGGGAAAGCTAAGCAAATTTAGAATTGCAAATCTCCCGGTTGTAACGGGAGCGACAAATACACCACCAAACGACGATATAGTTCCGGTTAATGGATTTTACGTATACACTTCCAACCCTATAAGTAATTCTGGACAAATATTCATGAAACTAACTTCAATACCTCCACCGTAAATTATTAAATCGTTTATAGTATATAATGTCAGCTTTCGGTTCAAATCTAATAGTTGAAAAAATTAACGGCAAAGACTATGTAGCAGCCCCAGGGACAACCGATACACTAACGTGCGATACAGTTGTGTGCCAAACTATAGGCAGCGTAGACTCGCCGTTAGAGACGATGCATATCGGTTCGGACATACGCTATCAGAACGATATCAAATTCATAGATACTCAAGACCCATTGAATGAACGAGAACAAATGTCCTTGTTGACAGATGGGTCGCTAAAAGTACACACATCAATCAAATTCAACGACTTCGTGTTAAACAATCCAGTGCCAAAATCACGATTCTCAGCAGGCCTCGATGACCTCGATGCATCGTTTGAGATTAAAAGCTTGGATCCTGTTGAACAAACACGAATTAAGATTGGTGAAACAGGCTTCAACGAGATAACCTGTTTGCAAACCACAATCAATATTGAGCCATTAGGCAGTGGACTGCTGGTATCTAATGGTCCATTAGTTCTTGATACCGGCGATCTAACATTAACTGCAGGTAAGTATATTGGAGATGGCTCATTATTGACCAACTTACCCACAGGTGCGAACCAAGATTTGCAATCTGTGACTACTCAAGGAAGCACGACCAGTGTCGCCGATGTTTCATACACCGGAACGGGTACCATGGTAGTCAATCAAGAAAAACTGAGTGGAAATAATCTTCGAATTGAGAGTGGCTCTCTTGGCCTAGGTAAGGTATCGATAGGAGAGCAGACGCAAAATTATACAAACGCGGACCACATCGGTGAACGTTCCATCGCTATAGGTCGCAATGCATTGTCCATTAATAATACAAATTCCAATGATACCATTGCTATTGGTTCTGGTGCTTGTAATAATAACTGCGGTGATTATGTCGTGTCTATTGGGGACGACTGTGGGCAGAACAATTGCAAAGATGCAGCAGTGAATATCGGAAAATATGCAGGGGAATTTACAGCCGGTGAAAGTTCCATAAACATAGGTGCTCTCGCAGGACAAAACTCTACTCAGAGTGCGGTTAACACTGATAACACAATCGTTTTGAATGCAAGCGGGGTTGAATTAAACGCCGGTGTCGCAAGTAGTTTTTATATCAGACCTGTCAGGGCCAGTCCCGATCCAGCAAGCGAGTCACAAATGTTGCATTATGACACAGCATCCAATGAGGTGCGATATGGTCCTGTTTCCAGTGGCGGCGGTGTTCCAAGTTTATCTCAAGTATTGGCTGTGGGCAATACCGGTTCAACTGCGGAATTGGATGAATTAAATTCTGCGTCTGTTATTTTATCCAATTCATTAAATTACGCTTATCCAAGTTCAACCAATTCACTCACACTATCAGGCGTACCGTTGACACTGATTACGAAAGCGTACGCTAATACCACTCTTCCAACCAGTCCGCTTCGGTTCACCGGGGATGTATTTACATTTGTTAATAACACCGCTAATACCATTACGGCTGCAACGATTGTCATGTTTGATGATGATGGAATAAACACCGTAAATGGAGTTCAACCTTTTAATAACTCGTATACTCAAAGTAACCAAAACTGCACACCCATCGGTGTCTGTATTCAAGACAGTGCTACAACTCAAAGTTGTTTTGTGTTAATCGGACGTGGTTTCACGACATGTAGGAATGCCGCTGCTACAGATAATACGTATGTGAAGGGTCAACGTGTGAAATGCATAGTAGGTGAGGAAATTAATAGTGCTCAGATCACAGCGGGCGATTCATACATCGGAACAGCTATGGAATCTAAAGTTGCCGCTGCTGGTGGCGGTGTATTGATTTGGGTAAGCCCAGGATTCAATTATTTTACCTGATTATTGTAAATGCCTGTAAGGAGAAATGATCCAAATCTACCCTCTTGTGTAACCGTCGGTCAAGATGGTGTCGGTATGAGAATAAAAGGTATTGTAAATGGTAGACTCGCAAACACTCGATGCAAGGTAAGAAATATTGCTGACGCCCAAGGAAACGTAGTTAGATATAATAAACAGAACTTACCAAAAACTAAACAAAAAACAGAACGCCGAGATAAATGGGTGTCAGTATCCTTGGCAATGGACGAGGAGCATGTTTCTTTGGTATATGATACGGGTGCCATGGTTACACAAATGTCTACCGCCGATGCCAGACGTATAGGAATAATTCATCCAGATGGCACGTCCGATTTTAACAACGAACCAGGTTTGGTTATTGGAGTCGGCGGTCAAGTAAATACTACAAGATTTCATGATGTTCCATTAGTCTTAGATGTAACTGAAGAACTTGCTTGGGGGGTAGTAAATGTCTATGATGATGCAATGGGATTATTGGGCATTAATCATATAAAACAATACAAGCGATACCGCGTGAAATTTAAATAGGTATATATGATATATGTCAAGTTTTGGACAAAGTTTAGTTTGTAAGAATTTAACATGTGATACAATTAATGGTCAAACATACAATCCTGTACAAAGTTCAAAATGGACCGAAACAAATAATGTTTTGGAACCGGCAACCGCTGGAGCAAGTGTAAAAATTTCCGGTTTAGAAGTAAATGGAATCGCAAGAGTTAATGGAGAAATGAACAATACTGCAAATGACAAAACTAATATTGATTTATTTGGAACAAAAGTATCAGGTAATTCTTTCATTAATTTGAATACCTCAGACGTTGACATTGACAATGCTAAAACTATATATTTTATAAATTTTCAAAAGAAACCTGATGGTAGTACAACTGAATTTTTTAGAATTAATATGTCGGGTGACATAACAGGTTGCAAGGATATAGAATGTAATGATATAGATTGCAATAAGTTAACAACAAAAACTTTACAATATGAAAATCTTGATATGTCTAATTTTCCTAGAATACAACCTACAGCTGGTCAAGGTACTCGAATATTGACATTCCCTTCAAATACTTTTGGTGTATTGTGTGAATTTCAGTTAGCAGGATCTGAAACCGGGTCTCCAATAGCTAATTTCAAAATTCAACACGCTGATACAGCTGTGAATGAGAATATTATAGACAAGTATATTTTGATTTGTGAAGGTTTAGGTATCTTTACAACAGAAGCACAAAAATATACATTAGTTGCATCTTCAAATTTAATTGATGAGACTGATTTGGAGCTTAGTATTTCTTCTTTGTATCAAAATTTTAACACCGATGTTATTAGATTTTTCTTGAAGTTAACTCCTGTTCTTCCAGCCCCGTAATTTCTTCGGGGGGATTTTTTAGAATTAATGATAAGATATCGGAAGAGAAAAACGGTAAATGTATCCCAAACACTAATATATGTAATATAATTCAATATTGGCAACAATTGCCGTATAGACTTATAAATGACACAATCTCCGATCACGGTAAATGTATCCAAAACAGTAATATATGATATGAGCAACATTTCCCGTATAGACTTATAAATCACGGGGAATGTATCCAAAACAGTAATATATGATATAATATATGATATTGGCAACATTTCCCGTGTTCCAAACCGGGGATATACTAAAGTAATATATTCTCACTTTGGAACACAATGATATATGTTAGCGAGCTTGGGGAAGCGAGCGATGCAAGGCGGGCGTGGGCGGTAAGTAGGCGGTCACTTAGTCGGCTTATGAAGATTTGCCATAGATAACCGTAGGTGCTCACTACATGGGAAGCGTTCCGAAATACTGGGAAATCCTGGCAAAATACAGAAGGTACTTAAGGAATACAGTTGTATTTAATAAGGATACTCCCCCTCTACACGCTTCCCATGTAGTGACCACCTGTTTTACTCGAGCAGCAAGTTCTCATTAGGGCGGGCCTATATGTCGATCTCGCCAGCACACTCGCTGAACTTCAGATGATGGAACATATGGTAGATCAATATATGCAAAGGTATGTGCGCTGGAATTCACGGGAAGCCCTTCGCTGTTTGGCATGTTTGGGTTTGGGTACATTGAAACCCAAACCCAAAAGGCATCATGCCAGCACGCGACCGTCTTAAATATACTCAACGGCTTGCCATATGCTCTTGAGGGTGCACTGACATTGCCATAAACAACATCGTCACTGCCAAGTTTCGTGAAACGATTCTCACGAAAACCCCTATTATGCAAAGCCGCAAGTGGTTGAAACCATCTCACACCGCACCAACTTAGCTTGCAGTTGCGACTGAATGCTAAGCTGATGCGATTGCGGATGGGGCCGATCGATAGCTCAAACGAAAGGTATTCGCCTAATGAATATAAATGCTTGAGAATCGCATCGCAGACATGTTTTGGGTTTGGGTTTGATTGACATGTCTCGTAGGATATCAATATGTTTCACCTGTGCTTCACCCCAAGCCTTGTGCTTCACAAGATAACTTCAAAATACTGATATAAATATTTGTGATAACTTTCGTCCGTTGAAACACACGAGAACTCAAGCGGTGCGAGGCAGTTTTGGGTTTGGGTAGATTCACACCCAAACCCAAAACGCACGATGTTGACATACTCTCTTCTCGCGAGTTCTCAACATCAGACCTTGAGCTTCGGGAGCACAACTCGTATTATTGTTATGAATATGTATGCAGGGTCTCGCGTGCTGAAACATACCAGAACTCCTATTCTGCTACTCAGTTTTGGGTTTGGGTAGAGATTCAAACCCAAACCCAAAACACGGATTGTATCATCTTGTTCATGTCCAAAATACTCGCCCGATGCCTTTGTGCGCTTGAATACTGAGTCGCAACCTTATGAATATTCAACAGTTTGATGTTGAGTACCCCGCGCTAACGGGAAGCGCTCGGCTGATGTGTATTTTGGGTAGTCGCACCCAAAATACAAAACGCATCTTTGAAACTCGATAGCTTCAAAGATGCTTGCGACTCGCCCTTCCCGTCAGCGGGCACAGTATCTATGCGAGTTTAGAAGCACATCACAACGTATCTAGGTCCACTTCTCGACATCGCGGCACCTTCGCGACGGGGTATTGATACTTTGCGCGGCAGATTCGGAATGGCGTTTCGCTTCCATTCTCAATCGTAGTGCTATCGTATTCCGTCTGTATCTCGATACGTTTCCCGCAACGGACCCCATCAGCTATCGCGACTCTGTCGAGAAAATTTGCCTTGTCACCTTACTGAACCAATGAAAAACTGTTGCACACTTTCAAACCAATTATCTGGCAGCGATGTAGGGAATAAAAAATATAAAGATGCCGTGAAGATCTTGGTCATGAAAATTGCGTCCCATCCTAAAGTTATGACGTGGCAGACCCCACGCATGCCCCACATCCCCGAAAATCTTGGAATTGAATTAATCCATCTGCACCGTTCAATAAATATTGTATAATATCTTTGTTCGATCCTGCGTGGCATAGTCACATATCGGTGGCTTTTCGCGTTGCGTCTGACCTTTGTCGCTTTTTGCAATGGAGTGTCGTTTTTTACAGGCTCCTTGCTTAATCGCGATTTGTTAAATATGCAATTTTAAGTGAAGCCTTCTCCCCCCCCGCAGTGTGCGTGCCCCGCCCAGTAAAGATCTCTAACGAAGATTATGTATTAATCCAAGTATCCTATTTCTATTAAATATTATCACATATCGATTCATACTGAGTGCATTGGTACCCGTTTCGCCTAGGATGATAACGTATATCGCATCTTTTGGAGGTTTCAAAATCCTGACATTCCGCCCGCTTTACCCAAATGAACGCGTCAGCCCACTGCGAGTTGTGTGGCTGACAGTTCACTCTATGCAATTTATTCCGGAAAGATGACGCATACGAACTACTATTTTTGCTAACGCTCCCCTCATCCCATGCGCATGCTCGCTTGCAGGCGAGAGCGCGAATGAGGGAAGAAACCCTGGCGGAAATATGGACGCGGTTGCCATCCGCGTTTCCGCTAGAGGTAACAGCGCACTGTGAGATGCTCAAAATATATTGCATATGCGTATGTGATATGTGTGATATGTTGTGCAATGCTGTATGCGTCTCTGCTGGGCGTGAGTCGAGATGGCTGGCTCGACTCACGCGCATTACCCCCCTCGCAAGAACCGTCCAGCATCCTGATTGCTGCGCGGATCTTGCTCGCGCAAAAAATATGTTGTTCCTAACACGCATTAGAACTCATCTGCAAAGGTATGCTGTGTTTGGTATACGCTAGTATACCGAAAACAGCAGCCGCTGGAGAGTAACTTACGGGGCGCTGTCCAGGATAAGCAGTTTAGCGTTTGCGTCTCTCACTCTCGCAATCTTACTTGACCCAAAAGTTTTGTATAAATCCCATTCCATAACAAATGAAGCGTACGCAACCCGCGATCACTTTATTACTGTACGCAGGATTGAATAATAATTTTAGTTGACGGTCAAGATGGATCAAATTATATCGCATTATACCGGTGGTCAAAAACGGCAGTTTATGGCGCCACATCGATAGACATGTCGGACGTCTGATATTTCAGACCTCTACTCGCCAATCGTAGGGATGGAAGATAGATACGGTAGGAATATTATGATTCAGGTACCTCATATTTAATATTTTGTGTTTTTTGGACCTATTTAAGCCGTCGTAATTCTTTTGATCGGACTGGAATATGTGTGCACCCTCGCCACGTATGCATGCCATGCTGGATTTCTCGAGTTGCGGTCGTCTCAGGGCACCTTCGCGATAGAACCGCAACGGGGATCATGACTCGTATCCCGACAATGTCCCGATATTTGCTAAGTCCGGTACGTGGCATGCGTTGGCAGTGCATCAGATGAGATCGGGACATGTCGCGATACTGGAAATGGACCTAGATACGTTGTGATGAAAAATATTTCCGAACGAAAATAATTTTCATATGCTCTTAAACTATATGCGTCTGCCGCTATCCTAAGCGTTTCCCTTGCCCTTCGCTCGATCTCTTCACATATGGGTGTCACGACAACGGGTACACTGCGAACTTTTAAAGATCAAATTTCTTCTGAATTTTAGGGATCTGCGATCTCTTCTCATACGGGCACGACTACGGGTGCTACGAATTTTTGAAGATTTTTTTCTTCTGAATGTTCGATGTTCAACGTTGGTGGGATATGGGAGGGGGGGATTTTAGGTGGGTTGGCAAAAACAAAATCTAAGAGGGAAACTTTTATGGAGCTCGCAAACTTTATCATTTATATTCTTAAATAACCGCAGTTTTACTTCTATTCTAAATTGAACCCATTTCCATTCTAAAATAAGTATACACCCTATCCAAAGCCGCCTCTACACTGCAAAACTCAGTCTGCATATCCAGCAAGATCTGAATACAATTCTACACCATCTTGCTCGGACTTAAGTTGTATAAGCATATTCGTTGCCTTACGCATTTTGCCCATTTTTTTAGACATATTGATCTTCTTTGCATACTTGCTCATCTCCGCTTCTAGATCTACCTGCAGTATGACAATAAGGTGGGTGGGTGTGTCATTAAATGGCATTTAAAACCATGCCAAGGTACATACTTAACTACATTCGTTCTTATGGAAAGGGGCCAGGGGACCCATCGTCATCGCCATCTCCACAGGAACCAACCAGGGTGGACTCTCACGACGCCCTCCCTCCTGAACAATATGAAAGGTCTCACATTGGCTAATGCTATGCAGGTAGTCTATATGAGAATTTGGAACAAGGAGCAATCCAAATGCTGTTCGATGTCAATTAGGGAAACAAGAGATATCCACACAAATCTAAGTCCGGCTGACGAGCTCTTTGTTCACTGGCTTGCTCCTCTCTTTGTGATTACAACAGCGTTTTTAGCCCACATGCCACCTCAGATATGCCCTTAAACGTGATGTGGAATGGAGACGTCAGCTGGCCATGTGAGATTCAATACGCAAGTCATCTTTTTCTGCACAGGCGTGTGTGCTTATCCTTGGACCGACTCCTTTGGCACCCCGTAGCCACAGAAGACCGGCTGCACTATGTACCCACGCCACTTCGGGACATTTATCCGGATTCTCCGGAGCTCACTCGTGAAGAATGGGACCCCCTAAACCTCACTGAGCCACCCGAGCCCCTCTGCATTCGCACCGCCAGCGCACTGATGCCTTTTGCCTGAAGCCGGCTCATCCCTGCCCCCCGAGCTGCGCGAGCCATATCTCCACCACCAAGCCTACGCGCAGGACCACCCCTCTACTCCCTGAGCCTCACTGGACCACCTGAGCCCCTCTGCGGCTGTCCTGCCGGCGCAGTGCTGCTGTGTCTCTGAAGCCGGCTCACCTTCGCCACTCGAGCCACCTCTTCACCACCAAGCCCACATTCGGGACCACCCCGCTGCCCTCTACTTGCCCCAGAGCCTGGTCTCAAGAGAGCTTGCCCACCCACGCCACGGCCAGAATCCCCAAGGGCTGTCCCAAGGGGCTGAGAATGATAAACTGGGCCGCTCTCTCATCCGAACCTGCGCCCCAGCCACGAACTTGCGCCTGTAGCCCTCTACCCCCCGCACTGACTCCACATGACTGAAGCCCTTGCACTGATTGCCTTGCGAGGAAGCTGCGAACTTGAGCAATGCGCTCCACACTTGCCCTAGAACTGTCGTGCCGCACTGTTCCTACTTGGGGTCCCAGCCAGGTGTGTGTATGCTTATCCTTGCGACTCCTTTGGCACCCCGAAGGCACAGGAGACTGCACTATGTACCCACGCCGGGGATCAAAGGATTCAGCACACACTTCGGGACACTCATCCGGATTCTCCGGAGCTCACTAGTGAAGAATGGGACCCCCTAAGCCTCGATGAGCCACCCGAGCCCCTCTGCATCAGGGAACCTGTGTGTGTGTGTGTGTGGGTCGGTGGGTGGGTGTACAGGTGGTGTGTGGGGGCAAGTAACCGGACCTGCTGTACTGATATGTTGAGGAACTCCATCAACATCACTGCCACCCCGCTTGCCCGTTCCAGTGCCTTCATTTCGACGGGCTCAGTTAACTTTTTTGAAGCGGTCGCACGCCTCTGCAGAAACCAAACAAGAGCCCACTTCACCATGCTGTGCGACGAGGCCGGCTTGTTGCAACCTTGGAACTTAATTAGCCCGCTTCACCATGCGGTGCGACGAGGCCGGCTTGTTGCAACCTTGGAACTTAATTGGCCCGCTTCACCATGCTGTGCGACTAGGCCGTTTTTTGCAACCTTTGAACTTAATTTCGGCCTCGCTTCGCCATGCTGTGCGTTGGATGGCCGGCTTTGCAAACCTTGAACTTAATTGGCCCGTCACCATGCTGTGCATTTCAGGCCGGCTTTTTGCAACCTTGGAACTTAATTGGCCCGCTTCACCATGCTGTGCGACGAGGCCGGCTTTTTGCAACCTTGGAACTTAATTGGCCTCCACAAAATCCAGCCATAAAGATCTACGGAAACCTCTCGGATAAAGATGTGCTTTCTCTGAACAGTGCGAGAGGTTGTTTACGGTCAGTTTGATGCTTTTGCCCCGCAGTAGGGCCACGGGATTGATTGCTG
>LGRX02013549.1:0-14350 GCA_001247695.2 Cymbomonas tetramitiformis | reverse complement strand
ATATATGCATTATATGACGATATAAGGTACGTGGCGCATATTGGCACTAAGTTTAGGTCCTAAGGGTACTACGATACGGAAGATAGGGTCTCCGACCGTCAAGAGAACGCCCAAAGAAATTCCCGAAGCTCCGGTCCTTGTGATAGGACCGGACGCGATTTCCGGTCCTATGACAAGGACCGTCGGGCAGTAGCCATCGATATTTCCGATAACCGATACTATCGATATATCGTATTTATCGCCGATTATCGGATTACAATATCAAACTATCGATTGTGCATGAACAAGGCTACAATTCAAGCAATTGCAATATCTTTATGGCAGGAAAGATTGACCAGTAAATTAACAGGTTGAGCAACAGCTCCTCCAAATAGTTACTTCAAGTTAGAACAGCCTCCAAATGGGCAATATTCAAGTCTTATACTTTCAAGGCGCGCAGTTCATATTCTCTAATCGATCTGTCCCATGTCGGCTGGCATATCATCATCTGCCACCTATACAAATCCTAATCAGAGAATCTGCATTTGGACAATCCTAATCAAGACAGTTGATTTCATTGTCCCTTGCTGATCTTTGCCTTCTTCCTACGCGGAGCCACGTCCAGCACTTCTTCTTCATCACTGTCACTGCTCATGGTGCATTTCAATTGAGTTATATACTCATGTGTCCAACATCTCGGATATTTCCTAGGTTGCCTCTTCGTCTCTTCAGACACCCCAGCCTTATTCTCACCCATTGAAGTCAATCCAGTATCTGACCCATACGGTTTCTTCGGTGGTGCATGAACAGTCTCCACCACAGAGGCTGGGGCATCCTCAGATATGGCCTCAGACTTCTGCTCGGTAATAGGCTGATCATCGGGCTGAACAGGTGAGGTCGGGGAGGTGCCCTTTGGTACCCAGGGAAGTTCACCCTTCTCATCCATGATCAATTGCAGTCCCAGTCTCTTCAACCTTCGAGCTTCAGCTTGTTCTTCAGCATCGTCAGCTACCAAGTCATCGAACTCGCCGACGTCATCCTCGGTGTCATCATATTCAGGCGAAGTTGGCTCCCATTTCGGACTGGCAGTGTCCATGTCATGTATGACACCCGCGTCATCTTTGTCATCCGAATCTGGTAGCTTCTCCTGACTGTTAGTGACACCTGCGTCATCATTGTCATCAGAATCTGGTAACTTCTCCTTACTCCAGGACACAGCGCCTGCACCCGAATCTTCACTGTTCGTAGACGCTGAGTGTGTAGGCTTACGCCCCTGGTAGGGAATTCCATGATATTCGTCATCGTCAATCACAATCGTCGGATTCCAGTACGCGATCCCAACGCGGCTAATCGGTAATGAGAATGGCGCTACCGGCGCCTTCAACCGAGTGGCGTCTTCTAGAAACCAGCCGCCGCCCCTATTACGCTCCCAGCGGCGTAGCGCACCAGAAGGGTGTACGATAATATGCTGCCAGCTATAATCAAGTCCAGGCTTTCGCTCCCCATAGTACGAAGTCAATGGTTCGGGAGTCCCCTTCCGAGCCCATTGCCATCTCACTGCCCCAGTATGCATAAATACAATATGCCAATCGAATGGCTTGGCCGGGCTATTGTTCCCTGGCACAACACCTCCCCTCTTAGCTTGTTAGTACAAAGAGATGATAACTCAGAGTCATTTGTACAGCAGCTAAGATCCAGACACAGATCAGCCATGCGTATGGATGCGTGATATGCTTTTCTGATCGAACAGGTGCTCGAAGAGTTGACGAAGCAATCCAGCCGGCAGAGGGTATACAGCAGTGGAAACTCCCGCTCCTTGTTGCCCTGGATGAGGTCCCAGTTGAGCAGTTTCCGGATGTGATCCCAGAGTCTGTTGGTGAAGACAAGGAGAATCCATCGTGCAGTACCGTAGATCCACTGGAGGAGGCGACTGCGTCCAGATGCAAGTAGGCTTGCGATAGCCAGTACCATACATACAGTAAGAGCAATACAACGGGGTAGGTAACCGGCGAACTACGGGTCGAAATCGCAGCGCAAAGGGAAACCTGCCCATCGGATTTTCCATAAACCAATGCTGGGGTTTGAGAAAGTCAAAAATTTGGAGCGTTCGGCGTACACAAGCATCAGCCTGTCGCAGTTGTCGCACTCCAGTGGTCTTAGCCTGACTGTATTCGGTGCACGGTGGACTAGCCCAGATGACGTCAAAGTAACCAGGTGCGTAACGCTTGAAGTCCCAGTCCTGAACCTTCTCAGCGTAGGTAGGTTGCCAGCGAGGATCATGATCGACGGTGACCACAGTGCTCTTCGGATCGATAACATGACATGAAACTTCTCTCCACACTTCCTGTACCACTGAAAAGTACTAGTAGTCGCAACTCGCGTGTCGAGACCCCAGAGTCCAGAAGAGCTAGATGCGTCACAAAGGCGTCAGCGGAGCGACAGTATTGTTCCCAAGGTAGGCAGTTGTCCAGAGAAGTGAGTTTCCCTTCATCAGAAGTATCCAGGAAAGTTAGAGCTCTGGCGCGTTCCCGCCCTTGCTTCCGCTGCATTCTGACCTCCTGTAAGGCTTTTTCCCGGGCTTGTCCTTCTCGTGATAGTCTCAGTTGTTCGAACTCCGTGAGCTGTTCGAGTTCACCCCGTAGTTCAACGACTCACGGGTCTTCCAGGAGTCATGAGCATTAGAGTACCCAGTCCAGCGAACCAGAAATTCTTCTACTTCCTTGCCTCCTTTCATAGGTTTCACTCTTCGAGCCAGAATCTTAGACACATGGGTCTGGGATTGTCCATCCACGAGGACCTTGGCAGGAGTAGGTATTTGTCGACGCAGCGCAAAGGCTTCATCCGCGGTGCGGTATTCCTTGAGGCGATGCTGCGCAAAAACATCGTGGATACGCCATTTAGGGGGTAACTTGAGCCGGTAAGCCACCGGAGCACCTCTGTCAATTTCGGGTAGCTCTCGCTGCTGGTCGCTGAAGAACCTCTCGGTGATGGGTAAGGGCCCGTGCCGGCGAGGTCCCAGCTTCCTGAAGGATTCGCGGTTCATGATATTTTCCGTGAGATGCTTGGCATCTACCCAGACCAAGTCTCCCAACTGAAAGGATTTGGCGGTGTGACGTTGGTCAAACTGATGTCGCTGGCGTTGCTGTGCCAGTTCTAGCTTAGTGCGGGCGTCCTCTAGTTGAGCCGCGAATTTACTAGCCATCTCGTGGGCAGTACCTTCTCCACCCTTACGCCTGGAGTGTTGTCCAGCAGCTGCTTGCAGGAACAAGTCCAGTTGCGACATAGGCGAGTGCCCCAAGACCAACTCAAACGGGGTAAAGCCGGTTACATCGCTCCGCGTATCGTTTATGGCGAACTCTACGTTGGCACACCACAACTCCCAGTCCTCTGGATTGCTGCCTACGAAGGACCTTAGCATGTCTTCTACCACGCGGTTGGTATGTTCAGCTTGTCCGTCCGAACGAGGGTTGTAAGGCGTGGTGGAGGCCACTTTAGTTCCCATAAGTCTCATCAATTCCTTCCACATAGCATCCTGAAAACGAGGGTCGCGGTCAGAGACAATCTTCATAGGGGTGCCATGTAGTTTCCAGATGTGGTTGAAGTAGATTCGAGCGATAACCTCAGAGGAGCTGTCCTGGAAGTTCAACGGGATGATGTGAACCATTTTGCTGAGCTTACATGTGAAAGTAGCAAAGGCATCGTGATTCCGCGCCGTGACTGGCAGTCCAGTAACAAAGTCCACACTGACCACTTGCCATAGTCGCGTAGGAATAGTGGGTGGGTTCAGCAATCCATCCGGGTAGGAATTTCTCGGTCGCACCGCTTGACAGATAGTGCAAGATGAAACCCAGCGTCCCACATCTTCTGCTGCCCCTTTCCACCAGAAGCGTCGCAGTACTCGTTCCAGAGTTTTGTCCCTGCCCGCGTGTCCAGCTGAAACAGATGCATGCGCCTCTTGCAGTACTACCTCACGGAGGGGTGAATCTTCTCCCAGTACCAACTGATAGCGCCCAGCGCTCACCCTCCACAACACATCTCCCACTACGCAGAAGTCACGAGTGCGTTGATGCGGAGCTTCTTGGATTTCCTTCCTTAGAGTCTGGAGGGGACCAGGTCGCTCATATTCCGCTTGCAGCGCTTTGAGGAACTGGCCTCCTGATATCTGCTGATGCAGGTCTCGAACGCTGGCCGCTTCTCCAGTACGCACGATAGGAGGGGGGGAACTCGTTTTCCTTTCCCGCTTGACACGTTGTCGAGCTGGAGGGGCGTACACCACTAGCAGGGGCCAAGGCAGATCCAGAAGGGCTCCATCCGGGGCGGCGAACATCTGCACAGGTTCTCCTTGAGCGTCATGGGTAGGAATAATGTACTCCACTCTCATTCCCGCAGATCTGAACAACTGCCGCCACTGTGGCATGCGAGATTGAAAGTCAGGAAGGACGAAGAGAGCTGAAGTATTCTCAGGGTCCAGACGCCATTCTTCCACATATTTCCTCAGTACGGCCTCGATGGTCAAATGGTTGGAGGAGAAGGGAGGATTACACCAGACGTTCAACCCTCGCCAGTTTTCCTTCAAGCAGTCCGTCCAGTAGCGGTTGACCTGACGATTCTTTCCTCCCAAGTCGCAACAGGCGCCCACCTCGAAGGGTCCATATTCTTGACTCAAGAAGTCGAACATGTCCGCTCGGAACTTCCAGTCCTGTCGATCGCTGGGCTCCAGGAGTCTGGTTGAAGCCTCGCTGCACTTCGGCGTTGCTGAGAAATCAAAAGGGGTCTTCCTGGGAGAAGGGGGTGAGGATGCTGTCAGTTTGCCAGAGCGCGTCTGAACTGCCAGGGTGGCTTTCTCGTACCCAGTTTCGGCCAGCTGCAGGGTATGTAAGGCGTCCATCCAGAGTTGAGGGGAGTCCATCCAGGTGAGAGTCCCACTGTACGCGAGGACTGGTGCAGGCTCTTTGGTCTTGGCGCTGTTGGACTTGCGCTCCTTCAACTTGTTGGGATCTACCACTCCCAGGGGCGCGCGTCCCTGGCGGGACTCTTTACCAGCTGCAGGTCGAAACTTGCTGGCGGTGTCTGCGGCCGAGGGAGGTCGCTGCGGTTTCCCAGTAACCGGATGCACAAAGCCAGCTTCTACCAGTCCTTCTCTCGCGGAAATTTCCTTGTAGTCGGGTCGCCTGGACAGAGCGTCTGGAACCCAGTGAACAAGGCTACAATTCAAGCAATTGCAATATCTTTATGGCAGGAAAGATTGACCAGTAAATTAACAGGTTGAGCAACAGCTCCTCCAAATAGTTACTTCAAGTTAGAACTTTCAAGGCGCGCAGTTCATATTCTCTAATCGATCTGTCCCATGTCGGCTGGCATATCATCATCTGCCACCTATACAAATCCTAATCAGAGAATATGCATTTGGACAATCCTAATCAAGACAGTTGATTTCATTGTCCCTTGCTGATCTTTGCTTTCTTCCTACGAGGAGCCACGTCAAGCCCTTCTTCTTCATCACTGTCACTTCTTATGGAATACTTCAATTGAGTTATATACTCATGTGTCCAACATCTCGGATATTTCCTAGGTTGCCTCTTCGTCTCTTCAGACACCCCAGCCTTATTCTCACCCATTGAAGTCAATCCAGTATCTGACCCATAAGGTTTCTTCTGTGGTGCATGAACAGTCTCCACCACAGAGGCTGGGGCATCCTCAGATATGGCCTCAGACTTCTGCTCGGTAATAGGCTGATCATCGGGCTGAACAGGTGAGGTCGGGGAGGTGCCCTTGGGTACCCAGTGAAGTTCACCCTTCTCATCCATGATCAATTGCAGTCCCAGTCTCTTCAACCTTCGAGCTTCAGCTTGTTCTTCAGCATCGTCAGCTACCAAGTCATCGAACTCGCTGACGTCATCCTCGGTGTCATCATATTCAGGCGAAGTTGGCTCCCATTTCGGACTGGCAGTGACCATGTCATGTATGACACCCGCGTCATCTTTGTCATCCGAATCTGGTAGCTTCTCCTTACTGTTAGTGACACCTGCGTCATCATTGTCATCAGAATCTGGTACCTTCTCCTTACTCCAGGACACAGCGCCTGTACCCGAATCTTCACTGTTCGTAGTAGACGCTGAGTGTGTAGGCTTACGCCCCTGGTAGGGAATTCCATGATATTCATCATCGTCAATCACAATCGTCGGATTCCAGTACGCGATCCCAACGCGGCTAATCGGCAATGAGAATGGCGCTACCGGCGCCTTCAACTGAGTGGCGTCTTCTAGAAACCAGCCGCCGCCCCTATTACGCTCCCAGCGGCGTAGCGCACCAGAAGGGTGTACGATAATATGCTGCCAGCTATAATCCAGTCCAGGCTTTCGCTCCCCATAGTACGAAGTCAATGGCTCGGGAGTCCCCTTCCGAGCCCATTGCCATCTCACTGCCCCAGTATGCATAAATACAATATGCCAATCGAATGGCTTGGCCGGGCTATTGTTCCCCGGCACAACTCCTCCCCTCTTAGCTTGTTAGTACAAAGAGATGATAACTCAGAGTCATTTGTACAGCAGCTAAGATCCAGACACAGATCAGCCATGCTTATGGATGCGTGATATGCTTTTCTGATCGAACAGGTGCTCGAAGAGTTGGCGAAGCAATCCAGAGGGCAGAGGGTATACAGCAGCGGAGACTCCCGCTCCTTGTTGCCCAGGATGAGGCCCCAGTTGAGCAGTTTCCGGATGTGATCCCAGCGTCTGTTGGTGAAGGCAAGGAGTATCCATCGTACAGTACCGCAGGTCCACTGGAGGAGGCGACTGTGTCCAGATGCAAGTAGGCTTGCGGTAGCCAGTGCCATACATACAGTAAGAGCAATACAACGGAGTGGGTAACCGACGAACTACAGGTCGAAATCGCAGCGCAAAGGGAAACCTGCCCATCGGATTTTCCATAAACCAATGCTTGGGTTTGAGAAAGTCAAAAATTTGGAGCGTTCGGCGTACACAGGCATCAGCCTGTCGCAGTTGTCGCACCCCAGTGGTCTTAGCCTGACTGTATTCTGTGCACGGTGGGCTAGCCCAGATGACGTCAAAGTAACCCGGCGCGTAACGCTTGAAGTCCCAGTCCTGAACCTTCTCAGCGTAGGTAGGTTGCCAGCGAGGATCATGATCTACGGTGACCACGGTACTCTTCGGATAACATGACAGGAAACTTCTCTCCACACTACCTGTACCACTGAAAAGTACTAGTAGTCGCAACTCGCGTGTCGAGACCACAGAGTCCAGAAGAGCCAGATGCGTCACAAAGGCGTCAGAGGAGCGACAGTATTGTTCCCAAGGTAGGCAGTTGTCCAGAGAAAGAGGTTCCCTTTCATCGGCGGTGTCCAGGAAGGTTAAAGCTCTGGCGCGTTCCCGCCTTTGCTTCCGCTGCATTCTGACCTCCTGTAAGGCTTTTTCGCGGGCTTGTCCTTCTCGGGATAGTCTCAGTTGTTCAAACTCTGTGAGCTGTTCGAGTTCACCCCGTAGTTCAACGACTCGCGAGTCTTCCAGGAGTCATGAGCATTAGAGTACCCAGTCCAGCGAACCAGAAATTCTTCTACTTCCTTACCTCCTCTCGCAGGTTTCACTCTTCGAGCCAGAATCTTAGACACATGTGTCTGGGATTGTCCATCCACGAGAACCTTGGCAGGAGTAGGGGTTTGCTGACGCAGCGCAAAAGCTTCATCTGCAGTGCGGTATTCCTTGAGGCGATGCTGCGCAAAAACATCGTGAATACGCCATTTAGGGGGTAACTTGAGCCGATAAGCTACCGGAGCACCTCTGGCAATTTCGGGTAGCTCTCGCTGCTGGTCACTGAAGAACCTCTCGGTGATGGGTAAGGGCCCGTGCCAGCGAGGTCCCAGCTTCCTGAAGGATTCGCGGTTCATGATATTTTCCGTGAGATGCTTGGCATCTACCCGGACCAAGTCTCCCAACTGAAAGGATTTGGCGGTGTGACGCTGGTCAAACTGATGTCGCTGGCGTTGCTGTGCCAGTTCTAGCTTAGTGCGGGCGTCCTCTAGTTGAGCCGCGAATTTACTAGCCATCTCGTGGGCAGTACCTTCTCCACCCTTGCGCCTGGAGTGTTGTCCAGCAGCGGCTTGCAGGAACAAATCCAGTTGCGACATAGGCGAGTGCCCCAAGACCAACTCGAAAGGGGTAAAGCCGGTTACATCGCTCCGCGTATCGTTTATGGCGAACTCCACGTTGGCACACCACAAATCCCAGTCCTCTGGATTGCTGCCTACGAAGGACCTCAGCATGTCTTCTACCACGCGGTTGGTATGTTCAGCTTGTCCGTCCGAACGAGGGTTATAAGGCGTAGTGGAGGCCACTTTGGTTCCCATAAGTCTCATCAATTCCTTCCACATAGCATCCTGAAAACGAGGGTCGCGGTCAGAGACAATCTTCATAGGGGTGCCATGTAGTTTCCAGATGTGGTCGAAGTAGATTCGAGCTATAACCTCAGCGGAGCTGTCCTGGAAGTTCAACGGGATGATGTGAACCATTTTGCTGAGCTTACACGTGAAAGTAGCAAAGGCATCGTGATTCCGCGCCGTGACTGGCAGTCCAGTAACAAAGTCCACACTGACCACTTGCCATAGTCGCGTAGGAATAGTGTGTGGGTTCAGCAATCCATCCGGGTAAGAATTTCTCGGTCGCACCGCTTGACAGATAGCACAAGATGAAACCCAGCGTCCCACATCTTCTGCTGCCCCTTTCCACCAGAAGCGTCGCAGGACTCGTTCCAGAGTTTTGTCCCTGCCCGCGTGTCCAGCGGAAACAGAGGCGTGCGCCTCTTGCAGCACTACCTCACGGAGTGGTGAATCTTCTCCCAGTACCAACTGATAGCGTCCAGCGCTCACCTTCCACAACACATTTCCCACCACGCAGAAGTCACGAGTGCGTTGATGCGGAGCTTCTTGGATTTCTTTCCTTAAAGTCTGTAGGGGGCCAGGTCGCCCATATTCCGCTTGCAGCGCTTTGAGAAACTGACCTCCTGATATCTGCTGATGCAGGTCTCGAACGCTGGCCGCTTCTCCCGTACGCACGATAGGAGGAGGGGAACTCGTCTTCCTTTCCCGCTTGACACGCTGTCGAGCTGGCGGAGCGTATACCACTAGCAGGGGCCAAGGGAGATCCAGAAGGACTCCATCCGGGGCAGCGAACATCTGCACAGGTTCTCCTTGAGCGTCATGGGTAGGAATAATGTACTCCACTCTCATTCCCGCAGATCTGAACAACTGCCGCCACTGTGGCATGCGAGACTGAAAGTCAGGAAGGACAAAGAGAGCTGAAGTATTCTCAGGGTCCAGACGCCATTCTTCCACATATCTCCTCAGTACGGCCTCGATGGTCAAATGGTTGGAGGAGAAGGGAGGATTGCACCAGACGTTCAACCCTCGCCAGTTTTCCTTCAAGCGGTCCGTCCAGTAGCGGTTGACCTGACGATTCTTTCCTCCCAAGTCGCAACAGGCGTCCACCTCGAAAGGTCCATATTCTTGACTCAAGAAGTCGAACATGTCCGCACGGAACTTCCAGTCCTGTCGGTCGCTGGGCTCCAGGAGTCTGGGTGAGGCCTCGCTGCACTTTGGCGTTGCTGAGTAGTCAACAGGGGTCTTCCTGGGAGAAGGAGGCGAGGATGCTGTCAGTTTGCCAGAGCGCGTCTGAACTGCCAGGGTTGCTTCCTCGTACCCGGTTTCGGCCAGCTGCAGGGTATGTAAGGCGTCCATCCAGAGTTGAGGGGAGTCCATCCAGGTGAGAGTCCCACTATACGCGAGAACTGGTTCCGGATCTTTGGTCTTGGCGCTGTTGGACTTGCGCTCCTTCAACTTGTTGGGATCTACCACTCCCAGGGGCGCACGTCCTTGGCGAGACTCTTTACCAGCGGCAGGTCGAAACTTGTTGGCAGTGTCTGCGGCTGAAGGAGGTCGCTGCGGTTTCCCAGTAACCGGGTGCACAAAGCCAGCTTCTACCAGTCCTTCTCTCGCGGAAATTTCCTTGTAGTCGGGTCGCCTGGACAGAGCGTCTGGAACCCAGAGTAGCGCCCCAGGAATGTACTCCATCTCGGGTACCCCTACCTCCACTAGATCCATGTACCAACGGGCTTGGCGTCGGCTGAGAGGTTGTCCGGGTGCCATTAACCAGACTAGGGGCTTATGGTCACCCTGCAATTGGAACTCGGTCCAGATGAGGTAGTGTCGCCAAGTTTGAGTAGTGCAGTGATGGAGAGCGCAGAGTTCTCTTTCGCCAGCATGGTAGTTCTGCTCGGCTCCATTAAACTGTCTGCTTTCAAAGGCGATGGGTTGCAATCCATTTCCTACGTCTTGCATCCCCAGCGCCACTCCACTGGCGTCAGTTTGTACCACGAAAGGATGCCGTCCTTCGGCCGCCGCTTTCATATCGGGTAGCGCCAGAGTGGGTGAAGAACATAGCGCCTTCTTAATCTCCTCGAAGGCCCAACGCTGCATGGGTCCCCATAGCCAAGCGACATCCCCTTTGGTGAGCTGGGTCAAGGGTTGTGCTACTTCAGAGAAGCCCAGCATGTACCGCCGGTAGTACCCAGCCAACCCCAAAAATTGGCGCACATGCGTGGCGTTTTCCAGAGCGGGCCAGTCCCTGATGGCGGCCAACTTGTCATGTTGAGGTTGACTTCCTTCCCGTGAGATAACGTGCCCCAGAAAGCGTATCTGGGTCTGCAGTAGTTGACACTTAGACTCCTTGAGGTAGATGCCCTGGTTCTCACAGACTTCGAGAAATTGCTGGAGATGGGAAAGATGCTCCTCCAAGGTGTTGCTGAAGAGGATACAGTCGTCCAGGAATATTCTTACAAAAGGAAGATGTCCCAGAGCTCGCTGCATGCGTCTCTGATAGCAAGAAGGACTGTTGGTCAACCCCATGGGCATCACCAACCACTCATACGAGCCATAGGGAGAAGTGAACGCCGTCTTTTCCACATCCTCAGACGCCATAGCCATCTGCCAGAACCCATCTACTGCATCGAAGGAGGAGAAGTACTTGGCCCCATGCATGGAGTCGAACAACTGCTGAATGTCGGGAAGTGGATATTTGTCCTTGACGGTCAGGCTGTTGATGGCGCGGAAGTCGCAGACCATTCTGAGTACTTCAGGTTTCCCTGGCTTGGGAACCATCAGCACTGGTGCAGCGAACGGACTTGAGGAAGGCCTGATGTAGCCCTTACTCAGGAGTTCATCCAGGCGTTCTCGCAGTTGAGTCAGCTCCACCATGGACATCTTATAGGGCCTCTTAGCGGGCGCGATACCATTCCATCCCTCTTGCAGTCTCACATGGGCCACTTCATCTTTTCGCAGGGCGTCAAAGTTGGGCAGCGCTTCGCGAATTACTCGAGGTGAAAAGGACTCGATCAGCTTTTGAAACTTCTTTCTCCACTCGGGGGAGATTGAAGGGTCCTCCAAATTCTCGCTGGTGGCCATCGCTGATAACATCGAAGTCCCTACCAAAGGTGTCGCATAGGCCACTAAGATGTCGTGGGGTGTCGCGGCACTGTCCATTCCCGCATATCTGCGCCGATAGGCTTTGATCTCCTTGGTCGCTTGGGCCGCAGATAACATTACCATCGGTTCCAGAGCCATCGCGGTTCTCTCGCCTTTGCGTGTGGAGCTACGCCCCGGCGAACATCCCTGTATCCGCACGGATTTGCCATGATGGCGAAACTTGACTGATCCCCACCCATCATAGTCCAGCGTGACCGGCGAGAGGTGTCTCAACCACCTTCCTCCGAGTACAATGTCCACCTTGATGCCCAGAGGAAGTACTCGCATCTTGATGACCTCGGAGTAAGTCCCCTCTGAAGTCTCGGCGGTCAGCTTGCCGTAAGCGACTTGCGCAGAGGTCTGCACTGACCCATCCGCCAGGGTAACGTTCAGCGGCATTCCATTAGTGCGAACTGTGAGGTTCAATCTCTTGACGCACTCACTGGAGATGAATTCATCCGAGGCCCCAGAATCCACCAGCACGCGCACTCGCTGTCCCTTCAGCAAGGCCCAGAACACCAATAGCAGCGTTCCCTCTTTGTCCCGAATCGCAGTTAGCTGACTGTCCTGGTTCCACATTACTTGACCATCGCGTCGCAGATGTGCACAGATGGCTGCTCGTACTGGGTGATGCAAAGGTACGCGCTGCTTAGACCGGATAGGTCTTGTGCGCGGTGGTGCAGGCTGAGAACGATGATCCGGACCAAAGTACCATCCACCTTCCAGTTCGCGATCTGCTTGTAGCTGTCGCTCCTTGGCGCGTCGCTCCTGTCCTTGAACGCGTCGTCTGGCGCGGCTCTGCGTGCGGCTTTCCAGAGGGTAAGAGCGAAGAGGTTGGATGGAAATCTCTTCCTCCTCTTCCTCCCCAGAGCTATCTTCTGGTTCGGACTTTGGAGTGAAAGAGGGGGTTTCTTCTTCCCGCGGTGCCGCCTGAGCGTCGGTGACGTTCGCTGGTGCTGCCACTGCTTCATTACCTTCCAGGATCGGCCGCAGACGATGGCGTTGCTGTTTCTGAATGGTTAGTAGCAGTTCCAGGTGGGTTTCCTCCTGGATGGTTTTCAGGGGAGTCGGCTCCACTCCTTCTGTCACCGTTGTCAGCACACTTGGATTGTTCTCCGATCTGGCGATGGCCAGCTGTCGCTCCATCAACTGCTGCGTGAAGTTGAGCGACCGCTGGGAGTCCTCGAGGTCTGAAATGTCCCCAGAAGTTGCGGGCTGCGAACTGGATGGAGATAAGGTTAAATCCAGAGTTGTCGCTGGATTCGCCTCTGATGGTTCCGCTGAGTCCAGGGAGAATGAATCACTTGCTGTTGATGGTAGGGTCAGGTGAGCCGCCTCTTCCGCAGCTTCCCTTTCTCGCTGGTTCCATTGGTGCACCCGGTATAGACTGCACCAGGCGTCTGGAATTCCTACATCTCCACCAGAACCTGGGATAGTACCGCACTCGGTCTCCAGAGATAGCTGAACTGCTCCTTCGGTTATCGTCAGGTCAGGGGTGACCTTCCCATGCCATCTGTACCAGCGGCGGCGATATCTGCGCCACCCTTCGGGTACCCATGCATCTCTCCATTTCTCATTCTCCTTTACCAGCGCTGCCGCGGCCATGTGCTCCGGGTGCGTCATCTCTCTCCAAGCGCGCGTGCGATCCGCCAGTGACTCCGCTCGAAGTCCTGGGGGTTCCTCTCCCAACCTCGTAACCTCTGCCTCATGCTGCAGTCGGTCTCGTACAGTCCTCGGAATTCTGCTGCGAGGTTTTCCAGTGCGCTTGCGCGCTGCGCTCGTAGGGCGCTCTGCGCTTGGGGTTGACGCCCTTTCTGCCCAGGTTGGACACGCTGCTGGTCGAGACGTCGAAGGAAACACCTCAGGTCGAAGTTTAAAAGGTGGGGGTTCGGAAGCTGGGCCAGTTTTTGAAGTTCCACCCCCTTCCTCCCCACTGTCGTCCAGAGGGTGTGAAACCGCGGGTAGCGTTACATCCTGAATCCGCTGCCTCAAGGCTCGCATACGCTCCACCGGAGCTTTTCTCGGTACCCGCGGTCGAGGAGTGTTCCGCCAGGGGGTGTTGAGTGGGTTGAAGGTCCACTGGGTCTCCTCTCCCTCATCCTCATCCAGTGCTGCCAGTACTGATGCCTCAGGGTTAGGGTTAGGGTTAGGGTTAGGGTTAGGGTTAGGGTTAGGGTCTGTGGGGTCAACGCGGGGCGTTTCGCCACGCTCGCGTTGTGGAGCCCGACGGCGATCACCAGTTCCAAGGGAGCGATCTACACTGAACATAACGGGAGGCTTGGAGCGCTCAGGCGACGAAGTGGGTGACCTTCGTGGCGACCGCTGATGGCGCCGGGACACTAAGTGATGTTCTCGCCGGCCCTGCTCGGTGGAAAGGTTCGCTGTGTAAACAGCGGTACTGGTCAACGAGGGTTCATCCCGTAGGGTTCTGGTTCTGTCGAGATGGCGCTGTCGCCTCTGATCAGCAGACCAGGTGAATCCGTACCCTCGAGCGGCCAGAGGGTCGGGGGGTGGCGGAGGCTCTTTCTGGATATTCCCCCGGTGGTGGGCGAAGGCTGTACTCCTTGCCCAGGGGCGGTTACCCATACCGCCCTGTCGCCGGCGTCCCGCCGGCAGGAAGACACTCAGTCCTCCTCTTCCGCAGATTGCTGACCCGAGGAGGACGCTGCGGCCGATTCCTCGTTCTGAAAATACTCCAGCGCTTCCGCTTCCTCTTCCAAATCCTCCCACTCTGTTTCCAGCGCTGCGATATGAGATTCATTTGCAGCGCGGCGGCGTGCCAAACGAGCTGGGGCGTCAGCAATCCAGGCTCGTTTCTTGGCCTCGTCAGGACAGTTAGCC
>LGRX02013548.1:0-25319 GCA_001247695.2 Cymbomonas tetramitiformis | reverse complement strand
TGTGTCATTCATGTCATACCGGTCATACATGTCATACATGTCATACTATATCATGTCATGTCATGTCATATGTCATAATGACATACAGTCGTCGAGTATTGTCAGTACGGTCGACTATGACATGTACAGTCATAATGTATGTCATCCACTTAAGGTGAGTGACATCTGTCATCGAGAGGCCAGGTATTGGCATCGAGATGGCGAAGCAAGACAAGTCTTGAAGAACCGAAGTGTTCTGAGAAGACGCGTCTTCGCTTCAGGCATGAAATGAACAGCATGCGAGCATCAATGGCTATATCGACCAGCCGATGCGGGTAGTTCACCCAATGCCCTCGGGTTCACAACCCGATGGTGGTAACGCGTATGACGCGTGAGGGCATTGAGGTAATATGAGGAGCATTGGGCTCAAGCAGGCATTCTGGTCAAAGAACTGCTGCACTCATACCCCACCAAATATTTGCGCGTGCTTGCTACAGTTCAATAGCAGCCGCGTCTCATATCAGTCCTTATCGGATTTTTACTTTTTTAGAGGCACCATCAGCTGACACGTCGGATGCTATAATAGTGTTATCAGCTGATGTGGCAGCGGATAACAGAATATTCTCGGCTGATAACAGAATATTCTCGACTGATAATGAATATTCTCGGCTGATAACAGAATATTCTCGACTGATAATGAATATTCTCGGCTGATAACAGAATATTCTCGACTGATAACAGAATATCTTACTTACGTGGCAAGCGATAACAGAATATTCTATCGAGGTGGCAGGTGATAACATAATATCCTATGCCAAAGAAACTGGCCAAATCTAGAAACACAGAAATTCTTGCTAGAGCAGTTTCGGCCAAATTCCTGCTGAGCAACATTGATGCCAACAAAAACCTGCATGCCGCAAATTGACTAGTGGCACCCGTTGTTGCGCGCATGGATTCCCAACTGCTGCGCCTGGATGTTCCTGCGCAAAGGATGTTGCCAGGCAAAGGATGCTCCTGCACAACCGATTGTGTCGGGCGACGGCACGCCTGCGCACAACAGAAATAATTGACTTTGAATCGCATAATTGATACGCATATGAATCGAGAAACCGAAATTAATGAATGTAAACCCCGAAAAGAGAAAACACAAGTGAGCGAGACAGGACGTCACGGACGGGTACCTGTTCACTATTCACTAAACAGTGGGCGACATCTCGTTGCCACCACCAGTATGTTAAAACGAAGATCTGCATAACGACAAATACACACAACGTTGAGCTAAAAGTGCAAAAGAATCAACTAATCTGTACAGTCAGGTGACCAACACCACAAAGTGCTCACAGAATCAGAAGAAGCCTTTAGCTACTCCTGCGATGGGCACAAGGCAACCAGGATGCAAAGTAGAATTGCGTTCGTCATAACAATTACAACATTGCAAAGACAGCATACAGTGCAGAGAGATGCTCAAGAGCAAACACTATATATGCAACAAAGAAAGGGGCACTGTAAGAACGTGCATAATTAAAAACCCCCCGAAACGAAAACACATTCAAGATCGACACATGACCTAAAGGGTGGGAACCTGTTCTCCAAACAGTGGGTGACGATGACGATTCGTCGCCGCCGTCGATATATTATGACAGAGCTGAGAATAAACTGCATGATGACATACAAACAAAATTAGGCCAAAGTGAAAAGGAACATACTTGTCTGTCAGGTCAGGGCGACAGAGATCCCACCCGCAATCCGGAACTCCACAAATAGCAAGCGGGGAAATCACACCTTAGAGTGGCAGGGTCGGGTATTGTCCCATGTGAGATATAATATAACGTATTATATCGGGGCGGTCACTGAATACTTTTCATACAAGTGTAAACTGATTATAAGAGTTAAACGAATATAAGGTGTCTGTGACCTAGGGATCTGTCACCTAGTACTGTACGAGTACTGGTACAGCTAACGGGAGTCAGATAAGTTATGACCTACGGGTCACTGAATCCAGCACACCACCCTGTGACTGTACATAGTGCTGTTACAGGTGGCAGAGAGCGGAGCACAGACAAAGCAAATTGTTCCGAAACAACAAACAGCTAGGAGCTGGAAACCGCTAGAGGGAGGCCTGTGCTTTAGCCAGGACGGTCCCTTCCTAAAACTGCTGCTAGGAAACTGCCTTCAAGCTAAGTTCCTACAGCTCAAGCTTGCGGATACTCAGCCACTTTCAAAGTGGTCTACAAAGCTGCAGAGTTCACCAGAGCTGAAGAAGTTGTCACTGTCAAAGAAGTTCAACCAGAACCAGAGTCCAGAAGTCACAATCCAGAACCAGAGCCCAGAGACCAGTGTCCAGAACCAGAAGCCAGAGTCATAATCCAGAAGCCAAGACCAGAAGCCAGAGGCAGGAAAAGATTCGTAGAGCAAAATCAGGAATTCCGAAAATTGAAAATCAGAATTCAAACCCGCCGACACCAAAGAAGGAAAAGAAATGC
This sequence comes from Cymbomonas tetramitiformis, assembly GCA_001247695.2. NCBI lineage: Eukaryota > Viridiplantae > Chlorophyta > Pyramimonadophyceae > Pyramimonadales > Pyramimonadaceae > Cymbomonas > Cymbomonas tetramitiformis. The sequence goes on along the minus strand of LGRX02013548.1, from coordinate 22,857 downwards.
CGAAAGTAAAACAGTACGGCAAGGCAGGCAGACTGTTGGCAGCCACCCCAATGGGATGTACCGCTGCGGTGAATTCAGGGGCTCGATCGAGCACCACCGAACCCTGAACCGCTGACACACATGCAAGACACATGAGTGCGGGCAGGGCGAGAGATGCAAAGGAGAAGACTCTCGGCAATGTTGCCACACCGACACGTGACCGTGTAGTCGGTGGGGCCGAGGGAATCTCGTCTCCGGAAAAGGAATAACCGTCGGAGTCGCCGTCATCGTCGATCACGGAAAGCTCTCCCGTGTGAATCGGCTCGTGATCCGAGTCAATCGAGCACAATTTAAGGGAGGTGTCAGGGCATGTCGGCATTACACGGTCCATAAAAGATACATGTAGTGGCTCCTCGAAAGGAGACCTGAAAGAAGCGGGGTCCGATGCCGAAATAGGGTAAAGCCCCGTGTCGATATCGTGATTGGCAGGTGGTGGCGCATCGCACACCACCTGCGGCACAGACAAAGTGCCGATGTGCAGCGGTGGTTGCTTACCAGCTGCGGTAGCACCACCGACCTGTGCAGCCGTAGCCGCAGACCGCAGGGACTCGAGGACGCCCCGTGCATCTGATAGCACACTCTCCATGCCGGCGTCCGAAGCACCATGACCCAAGCCCGCATAGTGGGCACGTAATCCCACGTCGTGCCGCACCGGGTAGGTGAAGGGCTCAGGGTCGGTACGCACCAGTGGCTGGTCGTGCTCGTGGCACAGGTCAGCGAATTCTTCGTCGTTCTCGTTGTCGAAGGCCGTCTGGAAGGCCGAAACCACCTCGTCCAAGTCCATGGCGGCATCCCGCAGGTCAACATCGCACGAAACACACACCGCTGGGCAACGCGCCGTGTCATGAAAGTGTCCAGGGCAGAGGGGGCACTCCTGAACGAAGGCCGACGACGCAGAATGGAAAGAAATGCTCCTGGCACCTTGCGTCCGATGCGATTGCGACCAATTCCCGCCTTTAGGGAGTGGGGAGGCCGCGAAGCGATGCTTAAATCCCACGTGACGGTTACGGCCGTGAAACTTACCGTCGGCCCGACGGTTCCGCTCGTCGCGCCATTTGGACGGTGGGAATTTCACACCATCGCCCCCATGTTTACGGGGAAAATCATCCCGTGGCGGCGGTGCGTCCCGAACATCACGCTCGTCATGTCGTAGGGAGGCAAGAAGGTGAGTGGCCTCACCAATCACACGAGCGAACTCCTCAAGGAAGTTCGTAATGTCATGCTCGCTACCCGTGTAGGCCATCCCGAGAGGCACGTGCGTCGGGACAGGTGCGACCGTCTTGGGGCGGGTGGGAGGGCCATTAGGGTTCGCACACCACCAAACCTCTAGAACGTGAGTGTACACCTCCTCGATGCTCACCTTCGCCAATTCAGTGTCAAGGCGAAGCGGGGTGATCACCTCCTTGTAAAATTCGACGTCCAGCGCCGCTAGCAGCTGTCGCTTGGCAGCCTCGTCGTCCAGCGCACCGGCTCCGCTAGCCGCAATTGCCTTTAGGCACTCATCAAATTGGGCAACCAAGGGCTCAGGGTCATCAGACGACCCAAAAGATATGCCTAAGAGCTCCTCGTGATGGCGGAGCGGCCGGTGCCCAGGCGGCAGCAGCCGCTTGGTGATCTCCAGAAGGGCACGCTTACCGTCGCGCGGAGAGATCCGAGCGGAAGCGTCAACCCACCTTCGAGCTGGAGAGTGTGGCGTCGTCAAAGAGACCAACGCACGAAGTAGAATGTCGTTGAAGATCGGGTGAACCTCTTTGGTGACGTCCACGAGGTCAAACATGTCCTCGCTGGCGATGTCCTTGTTGACAAAGGATGCCTCCAAGGCAGTCACCAAAGAATCCCAAAGCAGTTGTCGATGAGGTTCACTTCCGGAAAATGAGGACGCCTTCGTCCCTAAGGTGTCCTTCGCAACACGTTTCACAACGTCAATGTCCCAAGACGATTGCAAAACGGCATTGCCGCGTGTTTTATCAGCAGCAGCGAGTGCGACGTGCGCTGACCGCGGGGTGCTCTTGTAGCGAGCACCCACGTTCCTAGCAAAAATTGAATCTAGGCGCATTCTAGCGCCCATGGCCGGTGTTCCAACTGAGGATGAAGTCATCAGAATAAATTCCTATAGGAGGGGGGTTGGGGAAAAGGCGAGTGTCAAATTGTAAGGTGGCGGGCGACCGTAATGCAGTTGCGGAGTGAGGAGAAGAAGGGGTCGAACGAAATCAACGAAGTCGAATACGCGGCGGCCAAGGAGTTGTTGACAGGGGTGATCAAGCCCAGTCTAAAACAAAATCCAACGCGGACACCCGAAGAAGTTGCCGAAAATCCCAACTCACAATCTCACCGCAACATAGCGCAAACCGCGCGCCCTAAAGTGGCCAATTCAACACCTCGCGAGGCCCCAACGCCCCGCCAAGCGGAAAAGCTTAGCCAATCATGGCAAAGTCAGCAGTGATAAAAGCGGGGTAATACCCCATAACCTGTGAGATATAATATAACGTATTATATCGGGGCGGTCACTGAATACTTTTCATACAAGTGTAAACTGATTATAAGAGTTAAACGAATATAAGGTGTCTGTGACCTAGGGATCTGTCACCTAGTACTGTACGAGTACTGGTACAGCTAACGGGAGTCAGAGTAAGTTATGACCTACGGGTCACTGAATCCAGCATCCCAAGCCACTAGCAAGATCGTCACACTCCATCAGAAATACATAGTCCTGCGTACCACACCGCGTACATAGCACAGTCAGCGAACCCCACGAAACGAAAATAACGAAGAAGCACGCACACACGCATAGTATGCATGCAACAGAAGTGTGAAACCTGGATGGGTGTTCGGGCAAACCTGTTCGCACCTGTGCATCCGACGTGCTGAGAAAGAACTGGCCAGACGGTCAAATATGCAACAAAGAAAAGGGGGACTGGCATGCACGCCTACCTTGAGACTTGGATATGCCACCACTTCAAATTATAATTAAAGCTGAGACCTGGATAGCGACAAGCACACACAACGTTAGGTTAAGTCAAAGCCAAATCGGGGCGACCGACACCACAAACGCCATCCAGAACTCCCCGTTTAGCAAGCGGGGGAACCGTACCTTGCAGTGGCAGGGTCGGGTGTGGTCCCGAGGCGTGCCAGAGGCTAACGCACTGCCCTGCCTCATGCACTGCAATAGCAAGCCAGGAATTGCATGCAAGCAGCAGAACACATACCGAAAAGGTGTGACATACCCGCAAGCCGCGCGGGCACAGACAGACTCTGCGCTAAGTAAAGATCATAGCTGACCAGTCAGTTCCGTAAAAACGCAAGCAGAAAACGAAGAGAACAAAAATTTAAATTTCGAATACAACACTAGTAAGAGCAAACAATACGCGCAACTGAAGACAAACCACCGCAAAGAAAAAGGCAAAAAAGTATTTTTGCAACGCGCGCATGCCAGCACGCGCGGAAGGGTCTGTTTGAAATGGCCTACGCACCGACAGCAAACAACTAGAGTGAAATCTTAACGAGAAGGAACACGCGGGTTTGACTCAAATAGCTCAGGCTGCCACGGCTGAAAATAACCTGAAGTTCTCAGATGCACAAGAATCGAAAAAAACAAGGAAATTGGATATCAAAACTTCCGAGGCAAACATGTAAACACAAGAATCGGGTATGCTACGAACGTTGACCAGGAAGTGTCTTCCACCATATGACAGCGTAGTTGACATACCGTCTACCTCCCACACGAAAGCAATACCTGCAATCAATCTGAGGACACACAAAAGCGAAGGGGCCAAAGCAGCTAAACAGGCAGGGGATGAGCACACACTGACAGGAAATGGTGCTGCACTGCCGAGCAAGCGTTTCACAAATGAGCGTTGGGATCTGCGGAGCAAACACATGTAGTATTCGGGTCAAATCTGAAACTGCAATCTGATCGTTAAATCTAATCGAACGGTTAAATTTAAATTATTTCCAGAATGTCATGAAATCGCGATCGATACGATCGATCGGTGCGCTTCGAGGACTCCAAACTCGTAAGATGTAGGCAATCCGACGTGGAAAGTAATAACAAAGTGCTTCAACCGATATCAAATCCGACGTGGCCACTCTTAAAAATCCGATAAGCTAGTTATCGGTTTTCTACGGGGTGACACCACTGGCATCGTCGCGCTGACGCGCAACGATACCAGTGGTATCACCCCTCCGAAAACCGATAACTATCTCGTATAGGACCCTGAGATTGGTATCTCTTCGTGCAGTCGAAGGACGAGAACACAAGTGTGTGCAGCAGACAGACTTGATATATTTCGTATATAGATTTTGTATACGGAGCGACAGAGCTCGCACATACACATATTCCGAATATCGTCACGCATACGACAACATTCGCTGCAATATCGTCAGCGAACGGCGGAGTGTGAAACAATTTCAACAGCGCGATCATATTCGCAGCTACAACATATCGTCAGTGAATAAATTACGACAAGGTGTGCGCACGAGCGAATGAATGGTACATACATGCTGTCAAATATCGCAGGTTGGTACGGTATGCGAGAATCAAGCGCGCGAACGAAAAATGATCGACAGTACATATGATTCGTATCAAGTGCGACAGGGACGCACAATTTCGTTAACAGCGCATTCGCAATCATACTATGCGACAAATATCGGCGACAGCGACATACGCATTCATACAGTGCGAAATGATGTGCTACAGCGATGTTCGCAAATGTTCTGCACAAATCGTTCAGTGCGACATACACGTGCGATGATTTTAGCTCGTTCAGTGCGACGCACATGTACGATGCTTTTAGCTTGTGCAGGGGACGCATGATTTGTGGTGCATCAGTATGCAGCGCGACATACATATGCGCGCGCGCAGTCATATTGTGCAATCTCGATGTTCATACAATTTTGGACCAAATGGACATACAATACTTCGCAGATGGACATACAATACTCCGCATGTCGACGCATGATGCTGCGCAGGGACGCATGATGCTGTGTAGAGGGACGCATGATGCTGCATCATCAACAATACATACATGCTGCAGAAATATCGTGTGCAATATCATCATTATCACACACACATGCTGTACATAAGTATATACCATGTTGTCATCATTATAACAACATGCTGTGATTGATAGTGTGATAAATTTTGTCACTATCCCACTTATCACACTTATCCCACTTATTACTATCACATACTGCAACTCATTATCACATACTGCAACTTGCTACATATACTGTAACTTGTTCACTCAATTACACTGTGATAATAATTAACCATATCATATAAATCTAGCATACATGCACATATGCATACCAGCCTGATCACGATAACGGTTGGCATACACATGCATATACCATCAGTGTAACATAGATGTATTTGCAGAGGATTAAAAAGTAAGGGCTGATCTGTAAACCATCATGTAGTTCTGTTGATCGATTTGATGGCGATCTGTCCGCGCCTAACCGACCATGGGCTTGTACCCCATGGAACCAGGGGTTTATCCAGCAATACACCTATACCACACTGCAACATGCATATCACATATACATGCTAGATCTTGCAAGTAGACTATATTGCAAACCCAATTGGTATAAGGTGCCAGTCTTGGTCATTAAGACAGGAATTAGCTCAGTTATCCCTGACGGAGGATTTGGGATGGGATAACTGTTCTCCTGTTGATCAAGATGGAATACACACCGGAGCCACTTGTGAAAATATACCATTCAACTCATCATCCATCATGATGAGAAGTGCAGGATTACAACAGTATAATAAGTATATTGATATGCATCATACTTGCTATATGTTGTCCATTGGTATACAGATTAACTTGTATGATTAATCACTATCAATTTGTTTAAGTGTACTGAATCAGAAAGTACCTGCACAATACATAAGTCACTGACATTACTATGTATGCTGACATTACACTGACTCACTAAGTGTAAATGATCAAGTATTATATCAACATCACATGTATGATACATATATACCATCCAACAAACACATGTGCGTGTTGGATGTCAGTGATGGCGATAGATAAGGGACAGGATAAATCTACATGCCGAAGGGCTGGATGGAGAATATCTCCAGACCCGAAGGCAGTATACAGTGTTCATAAAACAGCTGGTAACTGTTGAACACTGTCCATGCCCCTTTCACAATATCGCTGGAGCAACACCATCGAGTACTATGCATTTGACAGTTGATTCAGAACAGTTGATCACTTCAAAGCATATTTCAGTAATCACACAGATCAGAACTCATCGTGACAATGATGTAGCTGATATAGGTATTTAAACAGACATTGCTCTAATTGTTCAAGCACTGTTCTGATTTGCTTAGATATCAGAGGGTCTCGAACTCTGTCTGGATAAACTCTCATAATAAGATAAACCCTAAGCTATATATACCCCGAACGGTCTCGCAACGGTAACGGAGTCTAGCCTACCTGTGACACAGCGTGTGTCACAGCACGAGTCTACAGATCAGTCAGCAGTCCAGTGTTGGCCTAGGGGTCTGTCATACTGTAGGGGCCTGCACCGGGACTCCCAGTCAGGGCTGCCTATACAGATTCCAGCACACCACCCCAGCACTGTGGGTGGTGACTGGCTAGGAGAGTCAGAAATGTAAGTTGCTAGGGTAGAAGCCAGGCTGACAGGTCCTAACTGCTAATCCAACTGTGCCATTCTGATACACAAATTGGAACCCTCTAGCTAGTACAAGAGCAAAAGCATACAGGCAATGAGTGTCCTGCTAAACTACTGAAAAAGTCTGCACCAGCAAGTCAGATTGAAGAATTCAAAGTTGTCAAAGTAAAAGCATAAACAAGATTGAAGACCAAGTTGAGGTCAAAGTACATCTCAGCACACCACCAGAAAAGTGGTGTACTGCCAGAACCAGAAGTAAACTACTCGGGGTCAAAGGTCAGAGGAGCACCGTCACCACAATGTCCACCGTGGCCGATTGCAGTACTGCTCTCCAGTGGGTCAGGCGGCCGGTGAACCACCGTCGCGGCACCCAGGGAGTGCAGCACCGCATCCAGAGTGACGGGGTCCAGCTCCGTGATACCAGAGTAGATACATAAATCACCCCTGCACAGCATAGGCTGCGGTGCAGCCCGACCCGATACCTGCCGAGGGTCGATCTCATTGGCCGCCGTGTACGCGGCAGCTCCCACTCCCATGACAGAAATCAAGAGAAGGAACGAAGGAAAGAAGGAAGCGCATCGGTAAACGATATTGGACACGAAGTGGGAACTGATTCCGCGCGATCGAAGATGTCATGTCATCAGACCTGAGACAGGTCGTCATCGTCAGCGTCAGTTCGCCGGATCCGACATGAGTTCCGACGCGAGGTGCCATGCCATGCCAATATGCCATGCCATGCCATGCCACCGCTCCGAGGTCAGGTGCACATGGTAAAACTGCGAACGGAAGGTCAAAGGCAAAGGGAAAGGCAAAGGGATTAAGATTTAGCGGCAGTAGGAATAGTTTTCAGAAGCATATGAAAAGTATTCTAGTGCTTCTGAAAACTATTCCTACTTCTTCTATATCCTAAACCCTTTGCCTTGCCTTTTACCTCTGCACGCGACCGGCAAGCATCTTTGAAACTTCCGAGTTTCAAAGATGCGTTTTGTATTTTGGGTGCACCCTAATTTTACAAAACAGCCGAGCGCTTCCCGTTTGTGCGGGATATTCACATTTATTTCATGGAATATTTCATATGCATAACGCACATGCACACGCAGGGGAAACCCTCGGCTGCTTGGCATCTTTGGGTTTGGGTTTGTGTTCGAACCCAAACCCAAACCCAATAAATCTGCCTTAGAAATAAATTGCGCGTTGGGCGCACAAGTAATTTGAAGCCTTGAGCTTCAGGTAACTCAAAGATATGTATCTTGGCAGTATTTTTGCCAAGTTTCGTGCTCTAGGACGCACGGGAAGCCCTCGGCTGTTTGGCATCTTTGGGTTTGGGTTCGAACCCAAACCCAAACCCAAAACATCTGCCTTAGAAATAAATTGCGCGTTTCGCGCACAAGTAACTTGAAGCCTTGAGCTTCAAGTAACCTGAAAATATGTATCTTGGCAGTATTTCTGCCAAGTTTCGCGTTCTAGGACGCACGGGAAGCCCTCGGCTGTTTGGCATCTTTGGGTTTGGGTGTCACGTTCGAACCCAAACCCAAAACATCTGCCTTAGAAATAAATTGCGCGTTGGGCGCACAAGTAACTTGAAGCCTTGAGCTTCAGGTAACTCAAAGATATGTATCTTGAAAGTATTTGTGCCAAGTTTCGTGCGCTAGGACGCACGGGAAGCCCTCGGCTGTTTGGCATCTTTGGGTTTGGGTACGTTCGAACCCAAACCCAAAGGCAAAGGCAGAGGACAGTTTCGTAGATTCTGTCCCGATGCCTTTGCATCCTCGCATGCTAACTCATATTATAATGAATATTCAAAATTAAAGCGTTGGATACCCCACGCCAACGGGAAGCGCTCGGCTGATTTGTTATTTGGGTCACCCATGCGCACCCAAATGACAAAAAACGCATCTTTGAAACTCGTTAGTTTCAAAGATGCGTGGCCGATGCCTTCGTGCTTATGTGTATATTTCATGTGAAATATGCCATGGAATAAATGTGAATATCCCGCACAAACGGGAAGCGCTCGGCTGTTTTGTAATTTTAGGGTGCACCCAAAATACCAAACGCATCTTTGAAACTTCCGAGTTTCAAAGATGCTTGCCGGTCGCGTGCAGCGGTAAAGGGCAAGGCAAAGGGTTTATGATATATAATGAGTAGGAATAGTTTTTAGAAGCAATAGAATATTTTTCATATGCTTCTGAAAACTATTCCCCATGGCACCATGCAACCTGCCTTCCCAGCATGCATGCTGCCCTCCGCTCGGCAGCATGCAATGTGTTGATGTGATTTCGCCGGAAATTTCCGGCGAAGAGACGATGACGACCTGTCTCAGGTCTGATGACCTCTCGATCGCGCGGAACCAGTTCCCACTTCGTGTCCAATATCGTTTACCAGGGCATCCCCCACAAACCCGGCTGAGCGGGGAAGCCCCATGGCGGCTTGCCGCAACCGGAGGTGCGGTGAGCACCGTCACTCCAATCCCCCAGAGCACCACCAGAGGGAGGTGCTTGGGCTGCAGGCTCCGACGCATGATTTGCCGAAATGGCAGGAGCCCGCAGCTTCAGCCGGAAGCTACCGTCGGCGAAGTCTTCGTAGGCGTCCGTGTCGTAGCCAGTTAGATCGACCGGCACAACCGCGGTGTGGTTGACATTCTCTACAACGCCCTTGAACTCACCGTCCGTGTTCTCCGTAGTGGTCACCCGTGCCGATTTAAGGGACATGGGCTCGCCGTAGCCGTAGAGCTCCAGGAGCGCTTTCTCATTCTCCAAGACAGGCATAACAGGGGCCGGCATGGCGGATGCCGATGCCGCCGCACCACCTGCCGGAACCTGCTCCTCCGGTGTGTTATCTGCCTCGGCAGGGTCACACACCAGAGCCGAAGCCTGCGTGTCAATGCCCCCAGACCGCAGGAAGGAGGCGTGAGTGTAGTGCACCTTAGGCTCAACGGCCGCGTTGACCTCCGCCGCGAGGTCGTCCAGCCGTCGGAGGACGTCCTCACCGGATGTCCCCGTCACTGGCTGGTGGCACCGCGTCCACGGAGAAGCCGTAGGCTGACACGTCAATGCCCCCCACAACGCCCCCGTAAAGCACCGCTGGCGGGCCGTATACCGTCGCCGCACGGGCAAAGGCGTCCGCCCCCTCATCTGCCGCCTCCTGGAACACGGCACACATGGCGAGGGCGTGCACGCCCTCCGCATCCTCGTCGTCGATGGGAATGCAGAAAGCTGCGGCCGTGCCAGGGGAATGTTGGCGACCGCCAAGAGGGCAGTCGCGGTAGAAGTGATAAAGTTCCTTACCGGATTTCTTGCAGCGAATACAGAGCGGTCTTGCCCGCTGCTCGTCGCGATCGAAGCCCACGGCGGGTGGGTTGTCCACACCCATGCGAAAACCCCGCTGGGGCTGCCCCTGCCGCTGCGGCTGGCGTCCCTGCTGCGGCCGCTGCCCGTGCTGCCGCTGCGGCGGATCCCGCTGCCGCTGTACCACCGGCTGAGCCGCCCCGCACTGCCGCTGCACCAGCTCGGTCAACTCCTGGATCTTGCCGAGGAGCACCTGGTGCTCGTCGCTAGAGAGCAAAGCCGACGCGCCACCAGAAGAGGGGCTGGCCAGGGCAGCCTTCCCGGCCTCCGTCGCCGCCCACGCCTGGTAAATCTCCACCACCAGAGAGCGAAGGGTACTGAGGGAAACCGTCGCAAGATCGGCTACCATGGGATAGCGCACCTTAACCGCGGCGTAGAACACCGGGTCAAGCCGGGTGTACAAGCTGAGCTTCCTGGTGGCCTCGGTGGGCGTACAGTCAGCTGCCCTGTTGTCCCGCACCAAACGCTGCTCCCGAGCCAGAACGGGTTGGGGGTCAACGTTGGCGGGATAGCTGAGAGCCGCATGCTCTTGCTGGAAAGACTCCCGCAACGCCACCGGCACGCAGCGCTTGATGATGTCCACCAGAGCACGCCGTCCATCTCGGTCAGCAGACGCGTCCGTCCCCGTAAGCCAGACGTGGGCGTTGTTGTGTTTCTCGATGACCAGCTGGAGCACGTCGTAGAGCAAGCCGTTGACCTTGCTCACCACCAGAGCCATAGGCTCGTCCAGATCGAACGAGGCCAGCTCCAGTCCAGCGGACTGATCAAGCAAGGAGATATATGAATATATATGAATATATATATGCTTTTTTGTAACTGTAAAAATGCAGGTGTGCTGGCTCTTGGAATACTAAAGTCAGATAAAATAATATGATGTCTGGCTAAGTGTTTCGGGAGCCTGACACTGTGACACAGGCAGCACTGCAGGTGACATCCAGGCGAGGGGTGAAACTAAGGGTGCACCACTGCTCCCCCCTAAGGGGGGGGGGAAGTCAGCATACCCGTGACACCACCTCACCCCGAAGGAGGGAGGTGCACTGCAGGGCCAGCCGGTACACCCGGACAGGCGGCTAGAAGAAATGTTAGAATGTTACTCGGAGAGGCCTTTTTCAACCCAGCTAGAAGCAATTCCATGCATGGCGCTAGTACATTCTCACATCTCAAGCCCGAATCCAATTTTAGGGTTGTGGAACCTCCCCGCTCACACTGCCGTTGATCTTGGGCAGCCATACAGGGGAAGAGCGGAATGCCGGCCAATCGGTGTCGTCCTCGTCGTCGAAGACGGCGCCGTAGCAAGCAGGCTCCTCGATGTCACCAGGCAGCGGATAGGCGGCATCGTCCGTGGTTGGCACCACCAGAGAGCCGCTGCCGACGGTGTCGATCGCATCACCTGCAATTGGTGCAGGCAGGGAGAGGCGGGCGGAGAGGAACGCTGCCGCAGTAGGCTGCTCCGCGGGTGGAGCCGGCGGGTCCACCGCAGGGGGCGGTGCCGTGAGGGCGGCGGCGGATGCATCAAGCGGCGGGCGGGCAGTGGCCGCTCGCGATGTCTCCAGGTGCCTGTTGTTCGCGAATGCCTCGACGCACACGTACGGGCAGGCACCACGGGTGTCGGGGTGGGAGTCCGTGACGTGCCACATGCGGAAGCAGACAGTGCAGGGAAAACCCGTGCCCACCCACTTGAGGTACATGGAGTTCGGGGAATCGGACGTCCACTTGCCCTCCAAGGGCGCAGCCGATTGCTTCTGCATGCGAAGGGCCATGGCAACAGGGGAACGCGGAGATGGGTTGGGCTTCTAGGGCGCCTGCTTAGGGCGGTAGCCAGAGCCCTCGGGCGGGATGTCGGGAGCGGCAGAGGACGAGAGTGTGGCAAGGGGGCTCTCGTCCCGAAAGGCGAGGCGGATGCGGAGAGCAAGGCGGGCAAAAGTGAAAACCGCACCCGCACGCAACTCACGCAACACCACCAGGTACAGAGGGGCGATGTACGGTGACTGCTTGGCGGACTCGGACAGAATGTGCCAGAGGCCCATCACGCGGTCGGGGTCGCTGTACGCCGGCTTAAGCTTCTGGTGGCGGTCACCAAGCCGTCGAATTAGTGCAAGTTGTGGGGCGGGGTCCTCGATCTCGGTGAGGACAACCGCCCTCATCTGGGTCCAGAAGCGCATGCCGTCCGCGTCGGGCACACCCTCCACCTCGTACCGTAAGCGCTGAAGAGCGTAGCGGCCGTCAGCAGGGTGGTGGCGGGCACACTCGTGGTAGACGCTCAGTGCGTTGCCACGAAGTGGGTGCGGAAGGATGCTGAAGAGGATCTCGTTGATGGTGAAGTGGTAAAAGTCATGGTCGTGCTCGAGGTCCAGGAGCTTGGCCGCCTCGCTGTAGGAGACGGGGTACAGCACGTGAGCCAATCCCGAAAGGAGGGCGTTGAAGTCCACGTCGGCAGTCGTGGTGTCCAAAGTGTAACCAGTGTCCACTACCCGGTCTTGGGTACATCACGATGTACCCAAGCCACTCTTTGTTCCGCACGCCATGGCGAGCTCGAAACATTTCAAGTGTCCATATGGCCGATATAGGTTGTCAATAACACACCAATCTTGGGTATGAACCATATGTTTGGCGGTATCCATGTCATAGACGTGGGTTTTTGGGGGCGGTTGCCTTGGTGATTTTCCAGAAAAGACGAAATTCTCAAGTTCTAAATTCTTGGGTACATCGCTTGGGTACATCGATTTGTATGCATGGTTATGCACATGAAAATTGCATATTTGGTCGATGTTTCATTAGGGCATTAACATAGACCTTTCAAAGCACTTATTTTATCATGGGTCGGTCCCATACCTCACGAGTTATCATACTTCATCATCAAGACTTCTCATCATAAAATAGTGTCAGTTTTTAGATTTCGCCTAAAAAAATGCGCGCGGACATGTGTGATGACTCCCACCCATCGATCTATTGAACGAAGGCATATTTACATGTGCAATGCATGTTATCGCAAATACGATTGCCAAAGAATGAGCTGACAAGTATTTTTGGTCATAATAATCAATATCACAGGTCACCTCCAACCGCTCGCGTCGACTCGTCCCCATACCCGATAAGGTACCTCGTGCCGTGCGGCAAGTAAGCAGTTAAGCTTGGGGATCTAGGGTACGCCGAACATGACGAGAATAAATTAATTAAGATATTGTGGTGTAACAAACCTTAAAAAGTATTCCACTTTGTGAAGAATCCCCCCCCTAAGATATGCGAGACTGTGAAAAAGGCGAGTCGCAACAAACCGTGGTAAAAAAAAAAATAGAAAATGTTTTTGGGAGCCAAGTTGTGATTTGCATGGGTTTGAATGCACCTGACATGATATATATCCTACCAGGATGCTTGTGACGGCATATTCCCGTGTTCATGATGATGTTGGCTAGCTATATTGATGATTCGTAACGACAAACCGTTAAATTTATGCCCCCATACCGTCGATTTAGCTTGGGTACATCCCTATGTACCCAGACCCTCTTGGGTACATCCCCATGTACCACCGGGTAGTGGACACCAGTGGGCATTTTGAGGCCAGTAGACTTCAGGAACGAGATAAGGTCACTCCCATACTGGAACGCGTAGGCGAGCTGCTCGATGTACTCATCCTCGCGCCCCTCCTCCACAGGCGTGGTGGTCAAAACGTCGGGATCGTTGAAGTAGTCGAAAGCCGTAGGGGCGTTGACCGATGATGTTGGCTTTGAACGCAATGAAGATGTTCCAACAATTCTGCGTGGTCTACGGGACGAGGCAGGGGTAGACTGCGATTCGGAAGGTGAATGTGACGGTGTACCGCCCTGATGTGTGCGGGCAGCGCGCAGAGCGGATGCAAGTCCCTCACGTCGAGTCGAAGCCATTGTCGGAATAAAATATTGCGGGTCCAGTTGTAACTTCAAGCACACGAGGTGTGCAATAAAAACAGCTGAAGATGTCGTGAAAAAGATGTCAAGATGTCGTGATGTTGTTTGCCGTGCCGTGACGTGCTGCGAGTGGTGCGGTGCGGCTGATGTCGTGTTGCTGCCAAAAGATGTCGATAGAGTCGCAAAAAGCGAAGCGGACCAGAGAGACTAATAAGCCAACACGAAAGGTGCGTGGGCTATAACCTGATCAAACAGGAGATATATGAATATATATATGCTGTTTTGTAACTGTAAAAATGCAGGTGTGCTGGCTCTTGGAATACTAAAGTCAGATAAAATAATATGATGTCTGGCTAAGTGTTTCGGGAGCCTGACACTGTGACACAGGCAGCACTGCAGGTGACATCCAGGCGAGGGGTGAAACTAAGGGTGCACCACTGCTCCCCCCTAAGGGGGGGGGGAAGTCAGCATACCCGTGACGGACGCGAACTCCGTACGAAGCTGCACAACCATGTCGGAGAGGAGGTTCGCGTCAGTCGTGCCGCTGAGATAATGCTTCTTGTCCCCAAGGATATCCTCGCGGATACCCTTGGCCCAAGACCGATGCAGCCGCTGCTTGTAGATCTCGTCAACGAGCTTGGATGGACTGCTCCTGCAAATACTTCCTGGTGGCAACGTCGGCGTCCTCGTTGGAAGTAGGTGCGGGATACGCAAAAGTTGGGGTTTTGACCGTGGTGGGCGTGTTGCGCACCGCGTCGGTCAGCCTCAGAGAGGCGTCAATGTCTGAGTCCCTCATAAGGGACCTCTTGGATCTTGTAGAAACCATCACTCGGAATGCCTGATGGGAGGTGGTACGCTGGGGCGCGTAAGGGTAACGGCGTGGGGAGAATGTGACTGCACAGCCACGTGAGGAGCGGGAAAGCCATAGCAGCGAGGGGCACTGGAGAACGTCGTCGAAGTCGAAGGTGCTGCAGACACCAGCCCAAGAAGCGGTAGCGTGCTGGATCAGGGCAGGCAATAAACCGTAAATGAACATTGCGCCAACGAGGCCTGCTCCAGGTCGAACCCCCATAGCTGCGGCTCAACCGCTCACAAACTGATCATCTCAAATTCCCACTCATAACCAAATGCGCCGGTGCGCACCACCTACCAAAGCGGCTGACTTAGCCAATCATGGCCAATAGCAATGTGGAATATACCGTGGATGGGGCCACGACCAAGCTAGACCGCTCGCTCATTTTCATGCTCCGCAGATTTTACCGCAGCCCCCAGCGGCTTTCGAGCCTATCTTTCTTTGCATCATTGTTTCGGAGGGCACAGAGGTTGGTGGTGCTGTGCCCACTGAACAGCAGGAGGCCTCAGCTAATTATGTTTGTGCGAAAGGCGTTGGCGATGGACTAGCAGTTTTGGGCAACCGATCCATCTCTTCACAGATTACGACCACTCGACCCGCGACTGGATCTTCCAGTGCGCGCAGGCTCACGCGACAGGCCCCTCCTGTTCGTGTCGAGCGTCATTACTTTCATGCCGTGGGTTCAGCTTCTGGTGCTATCGATTCTGGACAGCATGACATTCACGCAGAGTATGACAGTAGCGAAAGCGAAGATGAATCGGGGTACCCGCTTGGGTATTTCGATGAATCTGAAGACGATTGTAGGGGGACTGGTGGCCACTTGGCCTTTCCGACATTTTCTCCCTCACAGTTGGAACAGCAGCCCGCCCTGGACACAGGTTTCCAGGGCGACTACTATGGCGGTGTTTTGGAGGCTTCAGAAGCTGAATTTTTCCCGCAGCAAGACATTTCGACTGGTAGCGCATCTACTTTTATTGAGGGCGCTGAGCCAGCGGACGGAGACTACGACAATTATTCTTACACCCACGAGCATTCCGATCGCGAGGAGCACGACTCTGGTCCCTAAGGTCCTAGCAAATTGTAGTATGTGTACTAAAGGTGTCCTAAAGGCATAGTAAAGGACAGTTAGTACGTATGGGCGTTAGTATGCCGGTAGCATAGTATATTACAGGCATACTAACGCCATATTGGCCTGTTAAGATGCGCGTGCTACAGGCGTCCTAACGGCACTGCGCCTTAAGTATGCGTTGGCCCCAACTGGAGCAGGGGTGAGTGGTGGGGCACGTGTGGGTGTGCAGATCACTGAGATGGCGTTTTATGGTGACTAGAAGGCCAGGGGAAGTTTATTCCGCGGAGTATGGTGGGATTCGGGGAAAGTAGTACGCGGGCTGAGTTTCTCGGAAATGTAGGGACGTTAGGATGGCGTTAGCATGCCTCTAGGATGTCATTAGGAGGTTGGCGTTAGGACGTAGTTAGGATGCTCGTAGGCAAAGTTAATACGCTAATGGCACTCTAGCGGCACTGCGCTTTATAAAGTATGCGTTAGTTGTACTACTGCAGGGGTCGTTACCAAGGTCACAATTTGCAACTGCCTGCATGGCATGTGGCAAGCAAAAAATAAACTAGCAGCGATTCATGTCTCATACATCGACCTCGTCGTCGTCCTATGTCCTTGATCCCTCGAAGAAGTCGGCCGTTGGGTCGAGAATGACCGCGGTCTCCATGCACGGATGTGGTACAATAACAACCTGCTGTTCTACTCTATTGGCTAATATGAATGGCTCCATGTTGTCAAAGGCCGCGCGGTCTACGTGCGGGTTGAAGGTATAGACCGTCTTGGTCAAGTTATCCGGGCCGAGAATGGAGTGACGTCGACGGTACTCCTTGATCTGTTCGTCGGTCGGCTTAGCGAACCAATCGCATTTCAGTAAGATGTAGACCTTTCCTGCAATCTCCACCCGCAATATTCTCGTAATACGGCCGTGCCTGCATATCACCAAGCCCACGATTGTGTAAACAGCTAAGTTAGTATGTCGTTAGGACATTATGCGCATCCTAATCGAGTCATAACGACATCCTAAAGACATGTTAAAGGTAGAATAGTGCGTGCTCCTTTCTCACCTTGCCACGGATTTTGGCTCACCGTGCTCGTCCACTTCCTCACTCGCGAAGAAAGTGCGAAAGTAGCTGTGTACGGTGCGCTTGTTCCGATCGGTCGTAGCCGTGCGGTAATCAGCGTCGCCGATCTTGACGTGCGTGAAGTTATAGCAAACCGGTGTCGGCCCCGCCATGAGCAACATCTCGTACTTGGTGAACTGTCGGCCCAACCATTCCGTAGGATCCGCGTACGCTCCAAATGGGGGCTCGCGTATGTGCTCAGGTTTGCCCTCCCTTGCACACACCGCGTTCCGGTACTTCTTGTTTCGCAGTCGCATCTGTGCATTCCAACTATGCACAGCGATACGATACCGTTAGTACTTTAGGCGCGTCCTAAATATGCAACAACGGCGTCATAAGGGCATAAACAACCGCTCGGGGAATGGGGCCACAAATCACCTGCGCGCGTCTTCCACATACTTCTCCCACTTCTCCACCAGCTCTCGATAAGCCGGCAATTCAGTCCGCATCCAAACCTTCAAGGCCTTAATGTCATCATCTCGCAAGACCACACGTTTCCCCCTAGCCGATACCTCAACCGCAATTGCCCCGCGGCTCCCCATGGTCACGGCCGCCGGCATCCGGGTGGAGTGGTCTTCCGAAATGAAAGTGATTAACCCACGCACCAAATGCAACACCTTCACCCGCTTGATGCAGTTCATTATGGCTGGAACGGGTAGGGAGTTGCTCCTCGCTAGGCTTTTGATGTGACCGTTCAAGGACTCGAAGGCGTACATCCATACCTCCCGCATGGGACCATACTTCTCAAGTTGTTGGACGAAGTGAGAAAACATGTGAGTGTTAATCACACACCAAGCATACGCTGGCCCGGTCGCCTCCAACTCCTCGAAAAATGACTTGATTTCTTGTGCGAGTGGCTCCATATCCTGCACGTACGCAGCAATTCGTTAGGGCCCGTATGATGTACGAAGCATGTTAACGGCATCATAACATCATACTAACTATATCCTAACCGTTTACCTTAGGACGCACTTGTGTCGTCGTGATCTCCCGCACGATCGTGGTCATTTTACCCACTAGCTTGGCCAATCGATTGGCGGGCTGCCCTTCATCTCGTGACCAAGCGCAGACTGTCGACAAGATACTGTTTTGCACGAGCTTCAAGCCGTCGTGAGCCCGAATGTGCTTGGCGGCTTTCTTATCGGCGGTAGTTTGCAACAATCGTTTGTGGCCACGCCCCCATCTTTCCACCGCCCTTATGCTCTTCAAGAAACTGCGCGCTGTCTCCAAGCTTCGCTTCGTGGTAGACCTTCTGTCAGGGCGGGGTGGAATCGCGAAAGGTCCGTGATTCATCTTGTACATCAATACCTCCTTACCTGCGTCACATTATTTGAACTGAGTATGCCGCTAGTACCCCTTCGTGACACCGATAACACGTGGTTAATACACTATCGGCACGTTATGCACATCCTAACACGTGCATATTTGCCTACCTTGAGCATTCTTCACCTTGGTTGTGGCATGCCACGTGGGATGGACACCGTCCGCTTTCGCTTGCTGGCGGAGGGCGTCGTTGAAGTCGACCCCGAGCAAGGTTGCAGCGATTCTGTTCACCAGGTTCATGATGTCATGCATGCCATCTAGGATGATATCACGGTAGATCTTGAAGTAAACCAACCGAGTAAAAACGCTCGAGAACTTGACGCCCGTATTCCGCATGCTCTCCTCCAAGGTCGCTCCCGAACGTTCGGGGTCTCCGCTATCTCGCAGATCTTCATGCATTGCGGCATGACGCTTGTACTCGGCGTCCGTGCGCAACGGTGGAGTGCCTAGACCGAAGAGAAAACAAAGTAATCAGCAAACACTCATTTACACCACATGCATTATACGGTTAGCACGCCTTTAGGCTTTTAAGTACATCCTAACGCCAACCTAACGACGTGCTACTAGCATACCTGGCGGATTTTGCTTGCTGAAGAGGTACACCATTTTGTGCATTAATGTTGACCATGTCCCCCAAATTTTGCATACTAGGCACGCGGCGTATGCACCGACGTCCATGATTTGTGCGGCTTCAACCGCTCCCTTGTAGTCCATGAGTATGGCAAAGAGCATGACCTTCAACCGCACGTGCTCGTTGGTGTACGAGTCCCAACACAAAAAACCTTCGTCCCACAACGCCACGAGCTCGTCCACGAGTTTACCATACAGCAATTGTGAGTTGGCAGGGTGTTGCCCTTCAATGATCCCGTACACCTCCATGTTCGCATACTTCGTGCGAAGCTCCGGAGGTAGGTTTAAGATTTGGAAGTATATAGGGAACACCCCCATTTTGTTCTGCCACAATGCTGCCCCATCGGCACTCAAGAGTATACTCACGTTCCTGGCTTCCTTGAAAAACTCGATGTGTCGCACGTTCTTCCGCTCCTGCCATTCCTTTCCATCTGATGGAAGATTCCAGCACAGGTGAACGTGTTAGTATATGGTTAAGATACAGTTAACATGTCGTTAAGGCACTAGCGGCATCCTAACATCGACCTCAATAGAATACTCACCCCAGATTGTGCGCATCGATCCGTCTTCCGGTGGAACATGCCTCGAGTGGGCGAGCATCATCTCCGCCGTGTATGGATTCGCGTACACACGTCTCAGCAAATCGACAACATTCCACCAAAAGAATGTTGATCGCGGTTTCTTGCCTTTCCCCGCGTCCACGTCTCCCATCTGGAATTCGGCGTTCAGTTCTGAATGCGTAATCGACTGTTCCCCGTTCCCCCCCGTTGCGGAGCGCTCGTGTAACAAAGACGACACGTCACGATCCCCGTTCATGCATCGGCCCAGAGCGGACCTGTCATCATAAATATGTAACGTTATTTTGCGTCTTCAGCGCAATCCACGAGGGAGGTTGGATCGAAACTCGAGAACCGATACGCGAAGCGAAACCTTGCGATTCGTGTTACGAGAACAATACAGAACGGTGAAGGAACCGTAGAATACAAGAGCTCACGGGGTTCGTTCAGCTTTCACAAACCCTCATCACCGTGTGTAAAATACTAAGATATATTAAGTGGTGAGTTTGTTGTAAAAAAAAGAGACCCTTCGTTGATATTAAATAGAGTGTCCGCGGGAGACACGGAAGCCCCTAGAGTGCGGTGCGTGGTGCTGGAGGTTCGACCCGTAAGATTCACAGGTGCGCCTCACAGGTATATGAGCGCACGTGTGCTTAAGTATGATGTTCGTAAATTTTGGATGTAATTTTTGACACCTAGAGCCGCCTGCGCATCTTCAGGGGCAGCGGTTCCGGGTGTCCCTTTCCCCAATAGGTAGCGAATTGAATGCTTTTGAAATGGGCGGCTGACGGGTGGGACACCCAAGAATGGTTGCAGTGATTTCCACTGCAACGTATTGGGAAGGTTGATGGAGGATCTGACCATAACATCCGCCTGCGCATTTCAAATGCATACAACATACAGGAGGGCGAGTAGTGTAGTTGAATAGGGGCGTAGATACTGATGGGGGCTAGGGGCTCCCACGTTACGTGATGTTTTAGTTTTTTTGAAGTTGGTTTCCTGTGTCTCTTTCGCTGTAATGTGTGTTGAAAAGGCACTCCTTGGCCCAAGCTTAAAAGATTGGGCCATCGAGTATGAGATAAATGAGAACTCATCCACAAAGTCACAAGCGGTGGTAAGTATGCATTTCCTTGGTACTTTCGCTTGGTTAGAGTACACCTTTTTTTCAACTAGTACTCACTTTGGCACTTTCGACGTGCAGACTGAGGTACCAAATACCTTGAGCAAGGAGTACTCAAGAATTTTTACCCAAGTAAAAAGATGGAATATGCTACACTCGCGTGTGAAGCTCGCGCAGTCAGCCAAGTGGCCTGCAACTTTAACAGAAATTCTTCAGCACCAAAACACAGTAGGAGTGGGAAGTATAGATGAGGAAGAAGAAGACTTTAGTACTCAGTGATAGCTGATAAAAGAAACATTACGAGCACATACAAATGAAGTACCTAGTGTATTGTATGGTGTATTTTCTTTTTGTATTTGTATATACACATTTGAAAAGTTGCCTCCTTTACCTCTAGCCTTGTGTTCTGAAAGTTTATCTTTTTTATGTGTGGTGCATGATACACTTTCTTTGAATGCTTGCATACATCTTGAGCATATCACACCTGTCCTTCCACCGTTCCTGTTCCTGCGGCGTTCCAGGATCGTTCCCGTACCTCGAGCGTTCTGGGATCGGTCCCGTACCTGGATCGTCCCAAGATCGTTCCCGTACTTGGAGCGTTCCAGGATCGTTCCTGTACCTAGAGCGTTCCAAGATCGTTCCCGTACCTGGAGCGTTCCAGGATCGTTCCCATACCTGGAGCGTTCCAGGATCGTTCCCATACCTGGAGCGTTCCAGGATCGTTCCCGTACCTGGAGCGTACCCTCTACGATCGTGTAATCTCGCCGAAACCGGAACGATCCCGTAAGAAACTTCCCTCCCGGGATCGATCCCGTTCCGGATCACAAAAAGAGCGATCCCGGATCGCCTCGCCATTTTCCAGATGCCCGTCTCGCCCAATGCCTCCCACCGGGGCTCCTTGCACTTCGGGCACTCGTCGGCGGTGGCGTAATCTTCCTCGAAGAACACGCACCCCTTCACGCATAAGTCGACCCTATGCCAGGGGGCGTCGAACGCTTCGAACCGTTTCCAGGCGGCTTTGAAGTTCGTTGGAAAGTTGCCCAATTGATCTCCGAAATGTTCCGTGATAATGGCGAGGAGCTTGTCGAAAGAGTCTCGCGACATCTTGCCTTCGGCGTTCCATTCCAAGCAGTCGATAAGGAGCTTGAAGGCGTTAATGGGTCGGCGCGGGCCTTCCACGGGGACCGCGTCCATCTCCTGCGCGTGGTGGCCACCCTCCGAAACCGCAATTATAACACGACAATCGGGGTATGTAGTGCGCCCGTAACACATTAACAATAGCCTAATGGCGTGCTAAAGGTATCATAAAGGCTTAATACCGCTCTACGTTTAACATATTGCTCACCTGCTGCTGGGCGGCCAATAACTTCGTCATCTCTTGGACCAACAACGACGTGGCCGCTTTTGCGTCTCGCATGTCTGGGTCTTCGTCTGCATCCGTTCCATGGTCGTCGCCTTTCATAGATCCAGCTTCGTCCCACGCTTCGCCACCCACTTCATCACCCTCCTCGTCGCATGGATCCCCCCCCTCGTCGAAGTTCTCACCTTCGCAAGATGAGTAATCTTGGCTGTAGGAGCGGTCGTCGTCCGATACTCCCGGATCCATCTCCCGCATCGGGTTGGATTTGCACGTGGTGTAGGAGCGGTCGTCATCCACAAGCTCACAATCGTCCATTTGGGCCTTCGCAGGACTGTTGCACACCTATGATGCCGTTAGCATGTTAAACACTGTGTTACGACGTACTAACGACATCTTAACTGCACTCTAACGGCGTTTCCAGTACCGGAGGTTGTTCAGTTTTTTCACTCACCTTGCCGGAATGGCGCGGGTGTCATTCGATTTCACGTCATCGCCCAATGGCACGACATGACGCACATCCGGGTCTGGGACGTCTACCGCATCCGTGTAGGCCTGTCCGCGCCGTATCCTTTTGAACAAGCTTCGGTGACGAAAAAGGGTTGCTCGACTAACCCACACGGTCGTGCCATAGCACATGCCACAGTCACATAACGCCAAGCCGTTTTTATACACCAACCCTCCGCGTTGAACCTCTGCCGCCCGTATTGCGCTTTCATGTGCGTCGTCTCGCATCTTCCACTCCATCTCCAATGGCGTCATCAGCGGATGTTGAAGACGCATCTCCGTGGACACCGTGCTGCGAGGATATGAAGCCGTTAGTACACTGTTAGCACTTTATCACAATGGTAATGGCGACCTAACTCCCGGCGATAAGAGCTCGGATGGGGGCTGACCTCGCCATGTTCACCTCCCCGTTACCCAAGC
>LGRX02013547.1:0-10376 GCA_001247695.2 Cymbomonas tetramitiformis | reverse complement strand
TGCTCACCACAGCAGTATGCGCACTGCGGGCGACCCACTGAGATTCGCACTTTCGAAGCCCCGCAAAAAAACAGGGCACAAAGAAACAAAAGAGCGGGTTACACCGGATCCTCAAGAAATGAAATCATACGATTCGACACCGCTAAAACCTCCATTACTTCGACACTACTAAAACCTCCATTACTTCGACACCGCTAAACCTCTGCTTGACCTGTAGTCTCATTACTTGACACCGCTAAAACCTCCATTACTTACGACACCGCTAAAACCTCATTACTTGACACCATAAAATCTCCATTACTTACGACACGCTAAATCTCCATTACTTCGACACCTTCAAACCTCCATTCCTTGACACTAGAAACCTCATTCCTTAGACACCGCTAAAACCTCCATTCCTTCGACACTTCGCCCTCCATTCCTTCGACACCGCTAAAACCTCCATTCCTTCGACACCGCTAAAACCTCCATTCCTTCGACACCGCTAAAACCTCCATTCCTTCGAAACTGCTAAAACCCGCATTGCCAAGCACGATTGGTTGTAGATACCGACTGCCTTGCAATTACGATTGCGAAAAATGAAAGATTCTGATCGTTTGGCAAAAAAGTGCATGTCTGACACAGTGTTTACACAGTGGCATGCGCGATCATGTCGCTCGCGGCGCTCATCTAAATTTGGCTTCGCTCGCCTTATCACTCGTTGAGGTCGTGCTCGCGCTCAGCTCGCGAGCAGCCTGCTCGTATCACATAACTTGGCGAGCGCCCACCGAGCGCTGAGGAACTGCAGTACTTTGACATTGCTGAAGACTGCATTTCTAGCGATCAAAACGGTGATCAGAGGTCGATCGGAACGGCGCAACCTTGCGATCACCGGCATGACCCAGGCGCATGGCTGGAGACAAAATGGGAGAAGCATGCACTGCACACATATGCACTCGCAGGAAGCACAGCGAGGCCGCATCCCGAGGACACCCGCACCGACCCCTCCCCGCGCACCCCAGGCTCCCCGGCCGGAGGCTGCGCGGGGAAGGCCGAGCACAGGAGCGCACCTGCGGCATCAGCGTGGCGCGCAGCTCGGCCTTGGCGTGTCGCTTGGAATCCTGCCGCCGCGCCCAAGTCGTGTCCCGCCCCCGCCGTCAACACCCCGTATCTCCCAATCAAGATCCAGGTGACGCTATGCCTCGGCGCAGCTCCTCATTTCGGTAGAGATGGGCCGGCAGCACAGGCGACTAGCGCCCACCATAATTGCCAGGCCTCTGCAGGTGGTGCGGGGTGATCTGTTGCGTGTCATACATTGTACACCAAGATCTGTTATAAATGCAGTATGCTGTAACTTATGTTACATAACATCCCTCATATCATCGCACCATGCTATTAGGTTGGAAACTATAATTTTCCAGTTGACAATTGGTCTCCTCTGATAGTACTTCTACGGGTGCACGCGCTGACCCATTTTTTTCACTATTTTCGGCGTTTGCGCACCCCGGCATCCCCTTTTGCTCGCATTAAAGATGTGAGCGAGGAACGGTTGGCGTTGGCAGAATACCGCGCAATTTGTATTTGGAGACGTAATCTCAGTCTAAACGCAGAACAAACACAAGAACAGGGGATGATTTGCATTAAACCATATTTATACCCTGGAGTGATGGCGCACCACGGAGCATCCTAAAAATAGCACCACGGAGCATCCTACAAATAGGAGCGTCTCATTTACAGCTGGTGCAGGAAGAAAGTTTAACTTCGGAGTTTCAGTGAGGTGTTGACTGCAGCTTGGACTTGCGCCAGCAAAAAGTGTGAGAATCATCTCGCCCGAAACAGACTACTTGTGGGAAGCACTCCTGCGACGAGCGCACTTTGGAGCCGGCACGGCGTTCATGGGAACGACCGCAATGCAGCTAGGCCAAATGTAAGCTCCCGATTCATCTGTCGACGGTGGTGGCGCGCCACCGGGAGTAGAACACACCTCAATTCGAGAGGCGATCTCTGGGCTGCTGCTGCGCTTTGCTCCCGCAAGGGTCAGCATCAGCTCGGCCACTTGGGCGCCTTCGCGCACTGCGTCGTCCAGCGGGGTGAAGCCCATCTTGTCCACCGGGTTCAAATCCACCTTCAGCGCCGCGCTGTCCGCCAGGCTCTTCTCGCCCTCACCTTTTTTCTCCCCGCCCTCACCTCCTTTCTCCCCAACTCCACGTGGGTCGAACCCCAGCAGCTTGTGTATCACGGATATTTGTTCATTGCACGCGGCTCTGTTGAACCAGCGCCACACCCAGCACCACACCCAGCACCACTCCGTGAGTCTCCGATTATCTGATTTACTATCACATGGTAATCAGGATCAAAACCTGTGAATGCTCCCAACCTGGAGTGAGGGCATCCCTGAAACCCGGGCCGGGCAGAGGGATTATGGCGGCGGGTGCGCACAAGTGCAAGGCTGTTCGGCCATCGTAGTCCTTCAGGTTTGGGTCCACGCCGGCGAGCAGCAACATCTCCAGCATCTTGAGGTCCCCCACAGCACACACCTGCATCCAGGGCCCGAAATCTCCAGCTCAATCCGCACCTCTCCCGCCTGCCCCTCCGCCCAGCTCTCAGTCCTCTGCCTAAACTGGTCACACTGGGTCACAAGGGAGGCCCAGTGAAGGCGGGGAGGGATGGCTGGGGGCTTGAGGCGGACGGCACCTCACAAAGCTGCACCGCCCTGTCGAGGTCGACCAGGGAGCTCCCGGAGACCTCTCTCAGGATGCGCATGCAGCTCCACTGCTGATGCCGCACAGCATCATGCATCGCCGTGCCATTGAAACGGTCAGTGGCCAACGGGTCAGCGCCTTGCTCCAGAAGGTACTCGACCACGGCAGCCTGTGGCAGCCCCCGCTTCTCTCCCAATCAACGGCTGAAAGGCAGATCCGGGGGAAGGCAGCTGCTGCACCTCCTGCGCCAAGAGAGGCTCCTGTGCGATTCAAATTGGGGAGGCAGGTCAGATGGTTGTGCCAGCCGCTGCAGGGTTGGTGGAGAGCATGTTGCTGGGCGGTGGGTGATGGTTGGTTGCTGGACGGGCATGCACGCAGCAGGGCGGGCATGGGCAGGCAATGCAGCGTGGGCTCCCGCACGTGGCCTTCGCAGGCAGCGAGGTGAATCGCCGTGCGCTCATCGTAGTCCGCGGCGTTCACGTCCATGTTATTGGTCACGCATCGCTTGATCTCGTCGATGTTGCCCTGAGCCGCTCCCCCCTCCGGCCCCAGCCAGCTTCACCCCTCTTTGCCTCGGAGGAGTGCTTCCTGCCCGCAGGCCGGCGTCCCTCTCGGTGCCAGCCTGGCGCTCGAGGTAAGAATCAGACTCGCTGCAGCGTGAGGCGGGCATGCTACTGCAGCGTGAGGCGGGCATGCTACTGCAGCGTGAGGCGGGCAGGCTTGGTGAAGTGTCCGGGATCTCCAAACTGATCCTGATGACCGCATGGTCTGGTGCAGAGGCGATCAAAGCGGACGGAACAGAAGTGGGGAGGCGGACAGGGAGCGTGAGGAGCAGCGAGCAGAGGGGAGGAAGCATGGGGGCAGCGAGCAAGGCGAGGAAGGGCGGGGCCTCTCAGAGTCTCTTCTGTTCCCTCCTATAGGAGACCTTCACGTGGAGCGCCGCGTTGCCCAGACAGAGAACCGCAGTGTAAGCGCAACGCACAGCGGCTGCATGCGATGGTGTGAGGACGCCCCCGCGCCGCGCAGTGCAGGCAGCTAAATGCCATGCGGTAAAATGGCCACACGTCATCTGGAACCGTTGATTGCGCGGCATGCAGATCACGTGATCATGCGCCACATGGCAAAGTCAGGACGCATGCCCTTGGGTAGCAACAACCATTGTGTCTGACTGAGGCCTAGGGAGTCGGGAGGTGCGGGTGAGCGAGGGCCGGGATGCTCAGGAGGGACGAGGGTGCGGGCGCCAGCCGTGGCCAATGGCTGCTGGCGGCCTTGAGCAGGGCGGGCGGGAGGCGGTCACCTCGTAGGCCGCCTGGCAGAGCTTCAAGGCGGCGCCGCAGCCCGTCAAGGGAGGCTTCATCTGCGGATTGTGCTTCCGCAGCACCTCCGCCACCGCGTCGTGTTTACCGCGCATCGCATCGCTCAGCGCCGTGTTCCCATGCCGATCCGTCGCTGAGGTGTCGGCGCCGAGTGCGATCAGCTTCTTCACGGCTTCGAGCTGGCCCTCGCTGCAGGCCAGGTGGAGCGGGGTGCGCTGATCTCGCAGCGTGGCGTGGTTCACGCCGAAGCCCATCGCCGACCCCTCATCCGCGGCGGACAGCAGCTGGTGCAGCACCCAGACCGAGCCACCTCCGCAGTAAGGCCTCTCAAACAGCCACGCGTGCCGCTGGGATCTGCCCCGGTGGGTGGCATTGTCGACATGACTCACTGTACCTCATGGATTGGGGCTGACATCGACGATGGCGCAATCGAGCACTGGCAACTGCCTTTCAGCCACTGCTAGGCTCGCCCCATGGCATGCCACACACGGCTCGGAAGTCACATAAAAATGCATTCTATCTTGATTTCAAGCTTTCAGCACACACATCACATGTTAGCCGGCATTTGTCACCCGCCGTAGTCGGCAAATGTCGGAAGTCGTCGTCGGCACAATGGGGAAGCCATGGTCAGGCGGCTCGCATCATTCACGAGATGGCTCGAGAGATGGCTCGAGCGCGGGCATCATGCCCAGAGGTGAA
Organism: Cymbomonas tetramitiformis; assembly: GCA_001247695.2. Taxonomy (NCBI): domain Eukaryota; kingdom Viridiplantae; phylum Chlorophyta; class Pyramimonadophyceae; order Pyramimonadales; family Pyramimonadaceae; genus Cymbomonas; species Cymbomonas tetramitiformis. Next base: position 5,680 of record LGRX02013547.1, on the reverse strand, counting down.
GGGGCAAGCCGGGAGGGAGGCTTGTGGGGCGGATGGGCGGCGCACCAGGCCCATGAGGCCCTCCACGTCACCCCGGGCGGCTAGGCTGCATGCAATCTCGGCCTTCGCATTGTAGAGGCGGCGGCGCAGCACCGTGACAATCTGATTGATGCCCTTGCCCATGATCTCGTCGAACTTGCTCTCGGCGTACTCGCTCTCCCCGTCATGTTTGCTCTCCCCAGCCTCCGACTTGGAGTACCGCGACTTGGTTTTGTCAAAGCCCGTGAGAGCGTTCATCATGATGCGCTCCTTCTCTTTCGAAAACAGCTTCAAGATCTCCTGCAGAAGCCGGCCGCGAAAAGGGGGCGAGGAGGGGGACGGGGGAGGAGGGGAGGAGGGCGCGTGAGACATGCTGTACCACAAATTCGCATCGCACACCTCTGGGGCCTCTGGGGCCAAAGAGATCGGTCTAAGCATAGGCTGTACCACTACCCTCATTGTTAGGCCCTCTCACACACGTCCCCCCATCAAGTGTAAAGCCCTGAGGCAGCAGACAGGAAAGAATGCAAACTATGCGTCCGGAACAACCGCATTCTGTCAACCACAACACATGCCGAGTCTCTAGGAGGTGGCGGTGGAGCAGTGGTGGTTGGTGCACGTCGGCCAACGATCGGCAGTGTGCTAGACTGCCTGATCCTCTATGCAGGGCGCAGCGGCAGGGTCCTTGCGCGAGGTTCGCTGTCACCAGAAACATGAACGAAGCGTGTCATTCATCTTTGAGCAGCAGCCACCTTGGAAGCCCGATTCCCCACATTCACTGCATTCGGTAGCACCGATGAGGAAACACCCTAAAAAGTTCCCCACATTCACTGCATTCGGTAGCATCGATGAGGAAACACCCTAAAAGTTCCCCACATTCACTGCATTCGGTAGCACCGATGAGGAAACACCCTAAAAAGTTCCCCACATTCACTGCATTCGGTAGCACCAATGAGGAAACACCCTAAAAAGTTCCCCACATTCACTGCATTCGGTAGCACCAATGAGGAAACACCCTAAAAAGTTGCATAATGACAGGAGGTTTCGGCCCTCGTCATCTCAGGACAAAGAGGCAGGGAGGCCCAGGAGCGGCGGGGACCGGCAAACAGGAACTTGGGAGGCCGGCGAAGAAGGGGGCCCAGGCAAACCTTGAAGCCTGTTCGCGGTAGTTTGAGCACACTGACGCTGTCTGCCTGCACGTGACAACGAACCACGCGCCACGTCAGCCATATGGTACATGGCTAGCGGCCTGCATGCCAATCCAGTTGATATTGCCGAGGCACTCTGCGGGCCCTGATGCGACTTCAATCTGCAGGCAGCGCTTCCAGGTGATTCGGCGCGCCAGTTAGGGGAGCCCGCAGAAAAAACGGTGGCGCTAGGCTAGAGCCGACCCAGAACAAAGGCTTCCTCACATCAAAGGGGTCCAAAGGCGACGAAGGGACACCTTATCAACGCGGGCGGAGGTGACGTGGCGGGTGTCGAAGAAGAACGCGAGATCCCCGCAGGAGGAGCCGCGCTCGATCCTCTGCGAGTCCATCTCCTCGCCGTTGGCCCCCGGCAAAAATAGCTCCACCGTCCCCCGGACAATCATGGACATGTCCCAGCAGTACTCTCCAAGGTGGTACAAGTACTCACCCGGGGCGTACGTTCCCTCATCGATGATCACCGTCAGTGCAGACAGCAACCCTCTCGAGCAGTTCCTGGCCAAACACCACCACGCCCTCCAATCGCGCTCTTCCGCTCCAAACATCCGATGAAAACGCACGGCAGCATACCTACCAAACGGAGGATGCCACAAGTGCACCGCAGTTCAGGGTGGCCGCGCTGCAGCTAGAGGCGATTCCAGTTGAAGCAGGGAACAGCTGAGGTAAGGGGGGGGCACTGGCGACGCACTGGAATATGGGGACCTCGTAGAGCACGCCCGAGCAAATGTGATGGGCCACCGACACCTGCGTCTCAGGCCACCCCCAGCATTCTGAGCTTCAAAATATACACCACTTGTTCATGTCTGTCTCGTCGTCGCCATTCAGTCTCGGCGCAGCGCGAAGGCGCAGGTCAGGTTAGGCCGCTGCCGGAGTGGGCGAATGAGGCGGGGGCGCACCCGGAGCGGGTAGCTGAGGTGGCTGAAGGCATCTGGGATGTTGAAGGCCAGTGCTTTGTCCGAGGTGGTGCACGCGAGGCGGATGGCATTCTGGAGGTGCGCGGGGAAGTTCTTGCCGCTGAGGAACTGCTCCACGGCGGCCCTCTCGTCGCGCTTCTGCACGAGCTTCAGGTCAGAGTCCTTCACCAAGTTGCTGATCTCCCCGAGCACGTATGCAAACAGCGTCATATTCATGAACATCAAGACGATCGTGAACAAGATCTCCCTGCGCACATCCCTCCCCCGCACCACCCCATGAGCAGGCCCACAGCACAGCATCCAGGAGGCAGCTCCTCACTGGAGCGCTCTGCAGAGAGGCCATCGTCGCAACGCTCTGAACCATCTCCGCCAGGCGTCACCATTCCCCAGCAGCGCCTGGTTCGGGCACCTCGTGGCAGGCGAGGCCATCTCTGCGGGGGGCCAGGCGGAGCGGGGCACCGCTTCACCGAGCCTGCAGGTGGACACTCCCCGGCGGGGGGGTACTTGGGAATTACGTGAGGTTGGAAGGTAGCATCTCGCTGACGACACCGTAGGTGCTGAGTGTGACCGTCACCCAGTACACGCTCAGGAGGTACTGCTGCGCCCACGTGGAGTCCTCGCGCATTCCGTAGGGCGGGAAGTAGTAGGTCCGCTCGTCCTCCGGAGTGTCTGGCTGGTACCTGCCAGTGACTCCCGTACCCCCCTTGCACCCTTCAACGGTGCGCGGTCAGAATTTTCCGGCCAGGCTGCTGCGGAGACGCGCCAGCTGTATAGTGGAGGCGCCAGGTGGAGGTGCGGGCGGCGGCACTAGGGCTGCGTGGGTTGGGGCCGCAGCGGGCAGAGAACCCTCTGTAGATCACCGCTAGGGGTGCGCGGGATGAAGCTCTGCGGAGTCAATGCCCGACCCTCGCCAGAGAGCTCGGAGAGCGGCCGGCCTGAGCAAACACAAACCTGGGGCTGGGGGCCGTGCACGTGTGCTCTGACGCGGGAGGGGAGGTGGGGAGGGGGAGGAGCGGCGAGGCGGGCGGCACCAAGAGTCACTGGTGTTGGCGCCGATGAAGAACCAGAGGCAGCCTGCGACGTGCAGGATAGCAACGATGAAGAAGGTGTGCCGCAACATTGCGCCCTGCATGGTGTTGTCGCTGGCCAGCATGGTCTGTTCGAGCCATCCTCCAACCCCGCGCCATGCACCTCAGCAGTGGTTGCGGCCGCATCTTATTGCTGATCTGCAGCACGGAGCAGGCGGGCGGCGAGCATTCACCCTCGCGCCTACTGCCGGAGAAGCGCGACGGCTTCCCCCTCCCAAGACTGGGCGAAGGTTTTGTGGCGATGGATTGCGTCACACGTCACAGGCGTATCTGCCATCAAGGGTTGAATAAATGAAAGCGACTGAGAGGTTTCCACCACCACTTCGGTCACGCCCTGGACCACTCCGATGAGCGGCCAATGGGCGGCCTGCTGTATTGAATCCGCCGCTGAGTTTGATGCGCGCCAGTATTCAAACTGTGGATGGAGCGGGGCGACTGCAGGATACCTACAGGACGCCCACTAAGGTGTTCAGGGACTCTGTGCCGCCACATGTGGTTGAACCTCATGCGATGTGATGTCTCAGTGCAAAACACAGATGGGAGCTTCCTTTCTGTGCATGCCTGCATCAAGCCAGTCTACAGGCGGAACCTTTCTTTTGGTGCCTTGGGAACTTCCGCAGATGAGACCCCAAATTTCCACATTCGGTCATTCGGATACCAGAAGGGAATAGGCCAGTACCAGAAGGGGATAGGAATGTACCAGAAGGGATACATAGGCGCTGGAGGTGGGGCCCGAACAGTTCAACGGCAGCGTTGCGTGGACAGAGGCGCGAGATCATGCTGCAGCGCAGCGCCTCCGAGTGTTCCTGGCCATCCAAGCAGGCAAACTACAGGGATGGGCAATGAGCTCACCCGGATGTAGCGGTAAATCTTTGTCATTCGCACTAGCTTTGGCAGCCGCAGATACGTCGTGTTCTCCCCGGACACGCCGAGCAGCACTCCAATCCAGTCGAATGGGATACTGGTGACCACATCCAATGTAAACGTGGTGGCGAAGTAGTGCCGGCTGATTTTGCTGCGGTTCGTGACTAACTGCGACCGCTTGTTGACGTATGCTGGGGCCCCATCCCAAACCCCCCTCCGCACCACCTCACACCCCTCCACACCACCTCACACCCCTCCACACAATCTCACACCCCTCCGCACCATCTCAAGCATCCTCTCCGTGAGACCACCCTCCCTAATGCAGAGTCCAATCTTGTATATCCCCATGACCACCTCATCCCTCCACCACCTCACACTCTCCACACCGCCTCACCTCCACACTACCTCAAAACCCTTCCACAGAAAACACTTTCTCAGCAAATTCCTCCATGTTCTATGTCACATCCTCCACACCATTCCCTCCGCCTGTTCCCAGCCTCCACATCATCCTCCCCAAACCTCTCCACACCACCCCATGGTCCTCTCCACACCACCTCAAACCCCTCCACCACCTCAAACCTCCACCACCTCAAACCTCTCCACACCACCTCAAACCTCCACAGGCTACCACCTCACACCTCTTAATAGGCCTTACCTTCAAACCCCTCCACACCGCTTTTCAGCACCCTTCTTCTTCCATGGCCCCACACCATGTCACATCCCTCCACACCACTTCACACCCCTCCACACCACCTCAAACCCCTCCACACCACCTCACACCCCTCCACTCCATGTCACACCAGCTCACCGCCGCGCACTGTCATTGGCTGGCCGTAGGACTCGGGTGCAACATGGCGCGGTGGAGTGAAAGGCGCGTCCGCAGTTCTCACCCATGTTGAACATGATCATCATATTCACTATCAGGATTGCGTCCACCACAGCCTCAAGAATGACGATCTGATCGGTGTCCTTGGACGTACGGATCTTTGGGAAGCTGATCTGTATGGGGATCATGATGAAGTTGTAGGTGATCACCACCCTCACAAACCCTGCAGATGAAGCGTGCCGAGCCCTTCCCTCCCCGAAGCCGGTAAGCTCTGACATGAGCATCAGCGAGAGCGCTCCTTGCTTCCACTCTCACGCCTCCACACCCCTCCCGCCGCCCTGAGGTGTGCCAGTAGCATGCTCGGAGTCAATGCCGGGAGATGGCATGGCAGCTGCGTGAGATACAGCAGCACTGAAGGGCAAGCCAGCCGAGAGCTGGGGACATGAAGGGGGACTTACACTCCCACAAATCGATCCATGGGGAGAACGGATTGACAACCCATTCTGTCAAAAAGAGTTCGCGCGGTTGCTTATTGTCGTCCGCCTCTTTATCGTCCGCTGTACGAAGTGTTTCCTGCAGCACCAGCCAATGCGCACCACATCATCGCAGTACAGCACTTCTCGATAAACGATTTCCATGTATTGCAACCCCCGAGCCTGCTCCGCTTTCCTCATTCTGGGCGGCCCGCATCTCGTGGACAGCATTAGGCGGCCCGCATCTCGTGGACACAAATTAGGCGGCCCGCATCTCGCATCTCGTGGACAC
>LGRX02013546.1:0-32000 GCA_001247695.2 Cymbomonas tetramitiformis | reverse complement strand
GCCTATATATCACCTGAAATTCAGCCTATATATGAGGCTATATATGAGCTGAAATTCGGCCTATATATCACGACCTGAAATTCAGCCTATATATGAGCTGAAATTCAGCCTATATATCACCTGAAATTCAGCCTATATAGGAAACAAGGCAACCAAGTGATCCTTAACACAAAGCCAATTATCATTTATCAATATTGATAGAAGTGTTACTTCAATAAACCTTCGTTCGAGGGATGAGACATTATTTCATGAAATATTGCTACTTGTACAAATATTACTTCCAAGTGCCATATATGAAATATGTTAAGCACACTCGTCATCATCACGAGCTACGGACATTGCAAACTGCTGTCTACTAAGATGGTTGAAGTTGGCACGCATGTACTCCATGTAGTGCCGATTCATTCTGAGCACTACAATCATCTCCAATTCCTCATCTCCTAAAAGCGTGTTCCCATCATGCAACACTTGATTTGCACAAGACAAAACCCTCTCTGCAAAACTCTCTGCATTCAAGGCACCCAGTTGCCCTACCGAGCAAGAAGCCATCACTGGTAGATATCCATATTCACCCGTCTCCTGTAAGGCATTGTACAGCTGCCCAATAGGCAGCTTCAGCAAATGGTGAAAGAGGTCAGGCTCACTAGGCAAGTCTGCCGCAGGGAACTGTGCCGCCCAGTCGATGCTCTGCTTCCTCCACTTCCCAAACACTGTCAAAAACTCGGCTTCCAAGTTCTTGGCTTCAAGAACCAAATCCACAGCCCGTATCTCCCCTCCCACTTGTTCCTCCACAACACTCAGCACATCCACATCGAGCAACCTACGGATAGAGTCCCAAACGGTCGAGGTTGACTTGCGCTTGGTAGGAGTGTTGTTCTTAATGAACTCAGGATCAATGGGCGCGTGAGGGTCAACTTCGGGCTTGTCAGAATCAAGCTCAGCGGTTTGCTCAAGAAGCTCAACAGACTCGACCTCACTGACTATCACGACGAGCGCCTTGCTGTTTTCAGACTCAACTGCAGGTTCCAGTACGTCACAGACCGTCTCCATCTCACTTTCAGGGTTTAACAGTGACTGAAATTCTGCCTCGGTCTCCATGTCCATCATACAGTTCAAACACGGATATATGAAAGAAGCAGCGACGGCCTCCACGCTCCACGCAAGCCAAGGGGTCGGTTCTGCTGCCCACGATGAAGCAATGAGACTAAGAAAAGCGCCGGAACACCGACAGAGTAAAACCCGATTTTTGATCGCGATCATGATCGCGATCAGATCGTATAATCACCAAAAATAGGGGTGATCGCGAACAGACCATATTTTATACGATCAGGCCTGTTCGCGAACTGATCGCGATCATGATCGCGATCATGATCGCGATCAATTTTGCGATCGCCGAACCCTGAAAATCTGTTGTGAAAACGCGTACGGTAGCCCAGGCGTTGCTTTTGTGGATGGATGGGCCGGTCGCCAACGCTTACGGAGGACGTGCCCCATGAAGAGTCTACCTACAGTAGTCCTACGCTAGTATCAAGTATGAATTTGGAGAACCAAAAGAAATTGAACTCTGATGAGTACTAGGCGGATCGATCTCAAAAAGAGATCTCCACTAGGCCATCTGACCGTAGGATCATGTGCGCGACAGTGTTTCGCTTTTTGCATCCCAACATGCCATGCCATAACGCGAGGGTGGCGTCGCGGTAAATGTACGCGACTGCGGTGGCACTGTCATCGTTAGCGTCTAGCATCCGTGAGATCGAAAGTTTGTCCGTGTCGCCAGTTGGGATTCGCGCTTTGCTGCTGCTGCTGCTGATTAAGTAAGGTAATAGTGACTTTCACGCAAATTTCGGCAGCCAATTCTTTCGCTAGTCCGACGTCAGGAGATGCCGCATTTTTCGGGGACACGTCGGTCCACGTCGGATCGGCTGCCGATTTGCTCAATTCGCTCGTGAGAATTCGCTTGAATTCGCTCGATCGAGGCCAAATTCGAACGAAATGAGAACTCAATTCGGCAGCGACTCAATTCGCTCGGCTGACTGTACAGCATGAATATTCGATTCAGACCCAACCAAAATTGGCGCTCGCAGACTTCACCAGTAACATCGGACTTTTGCAACAAGATGGATATTTTACGTCCACGTCGGCCTAGCGAAAGAATTGGCTGCCGAATTTTGCGTGAAACTCTCTAATTTGGTCCGGTTCCAAATCATAAGGAGCAGAGGTTAGAGTTCGAGCAAAGTGTCATGATGTGTGACGCAGGAACCGTGTCACTCCGAGTCAGACTCTGGGGCTACCGGTAGCTATGTTTTGTCGTACCGGTAGCTACCGGCGCCACGTCGGATTTTGAGGACACTGGTCCATATCGTATACAGATCGTATATTGTCCCGTTTTCAGTTTTGTCATATCGAGGGCTCGCTCGGTCTCCAAGTCACGAAAGGGAATGCCCACGTCATCGATTATGTCGGCATCCATGTCATATCCACGTCACGATCGTCACCTTGGGTCGTGGTGAGCGGCTGGTCACGGACTGGGACCCACGGTGTAGATTGGCGGGTAGAATCATCCAGGTCAGCAAGAACAGCTGAAGACTGTGAACCTAAAGACCCGAAACGCAAAACAAAAGGGGATCGAGCCGTTTGAGGTTTTCGACAGTAAGACCCAGTAAAATCGGAGAGGTTTGGCGTGGGAAATCGTATGCCCCAACAACGGATGCCGTTTCAGTAGTAAAAGCGTCCCACTGCAGAGATCACCCAGTAGACATACGAGCTCTATGCAACGAGTTTGAAGTCACTAGTTACCCATTGTTGGTACCCGATCGCAAGTTATCATCATCACCGAAAGTAGGTGATCCTATAGCTTCATGCGTCAAAAGCTGAATATTTCTCACACGTTCACCAATACGCTAGAAAACCATTCAAACCGGTGTCAACAACATGAAACAATTTTCGTATCCACAGAGCGCACGCTTCCTGCTTCGTGAAAGCCAAAGCCGAAGTCCCATTTGTCAACGGATCATCACGAACACAAGAACGGGACATAAGCGCTGTAGGCGAACTCGGTGCAGTGCTCAAGTCGATCTTGTACAAGGCTTTGGCGAAGTTTTGAGTTATGGGGGTAATTGTGTCACTGATATCGGAAATGCTTATACCGAGTCGCTGCACGCTCATCCGCTTGCTGTGAAAACAGTCACCTCGGGAGTGATATATGGCGTGGGCGATACTCTTGCTCAGCGGCCCAAGCGGGTGCAAGATCTTGACGTGAAACGCGTAAGAAACTTTGGAATAATAGGTCTCGGTGTTGGACTTCTTTGGACGGAGTGGTATGCAGCATTAGAACTATTTTTTGACTCTATGGATGTGGAGGCTGGTTTCAAAAAGACAGCTTTATCCATGACCCTGGATCAGTTTCTCTGGAGCCCTATATTTTTTGCAACATACCTGATTCCTATGGTGTGCCTCTCGACTTGCTTACTTGCTCGTCTCCCCTACTTTCTCATATCCCGTTTGTATTTCGCTGCCTCTGCTCTCAACCGTCTACTGTGTCATTCTCTCTGCTGCCGTTCTCACCAGCGGCACGTTCGTCCCCCCTTTGCAGTTGACTTTTCTCACGCGATGCTCTCCTCACTAGCGTTACTTTTGGCCCCGCTTTCTTCTGTGATAACTTCTCACGTGCTGCGTCCTCTTGATGGCGATACGGTTCTAGCGGACACAAGGGCCGCTATCCCACTTTGCTTGTATATGTAAGGCCTTGCGCACGGAGATCGCTTTTGAATGTGCAGGGTGTCTTCCCAAATTTTCTTGCGTCGGCACGATGTTGTAACACGTGTTCACTTGAATTAGATGTCAGGATGGCAACCACCTTTACTGCTGAGCGAGTATTCCAGTGCTCACTCTGTGACTGGCACGTTTACGGCACGTCTTAGTGTAGCGCCACATTTTGTTGGATTTCTTTCTACTCGCTCACCATAAGTAAATTTTGCAAACACCTGTGTGCGATATATGCGTGAATGGGCTTCTTCAAGTTTTTGTGGTTTTACGGAATTCTGCTCAAGAAATCGCCCTTTGCTAGCGCTTTCCTTTGGTGTTTTTTTCGCTTTCCTGTTGGCTTCCTGACTTACAGACAATTTTCTTCTCACCTTTCCAGACATCCGAAAGGTTGGCGTTCACGACATTCCGGAGAGTTGCTGTCTTGACATAGCACCTAAAAGTAACATATGCAAGGGAGGGGATTGTGCTCCAAAGAACGCAGCCTTGAACGGTAAAGCGCCTAGTGAAGCTCTTCAGGATGTGAAGTCGGAGCTCATCCCAACCCTGATTGCAAGTGCTAAGGTGTGGACGCCAGCAAATGCGATTATCTACAACGTGCCATTGACTTGGCGTGTACTCGCGGCGAACGGATTCGATCTGGTGTGGGCGATCTACCTGTCGATCTTTGTTACCGACGACGACCAGGCAAATCAAGAGTCCTCAACAGCTGAAGCTATTGAGTAAAGACTGAAAAAATAACCTGTTAAGGCAAGTCTGGTCTGTCTAGATCAGGTTCATGGACCTAGGCAGTTACGGAGCCAAACACTTGTTGCCATCAGCCTTCCGCGCAGGGGAATCCAACCCGAAGGCTATTATTTAGCCCGTGAAAACGAGCACCCTCCGCTTCTGAATTGAAGGGTGTGTTGGATTTTCATATTATCTTGTATCAATTTCGGTGTCTGTAGCAGAACGAAGGCCTTACATTTTTTGTAAGTGCGGAATCAATATCTGTATCATCATGAAGCGTAGGACCTTATGTTTAAGCCTTCTAATTGAAGGAATCAAAAGAGATCCCATCCCTTGCATCTCGGCTGCACCACCGCACACTTCACAAGTGGTCTCAACTGACAAATCATAGATGTAGTAATCTATTTTATTATAAGTTTTCATAATGGATTTGCCATTCAGCCTCTGCATCAATCAAAGGATTTTAAGCCTACGAGCTTTCAGATCCCACCTAACTTCGCGCTATTGTCGGATTTCCAGAATAACATTTGTGGACGTCAGACCCATGCGTTTGCACTCTCATCGAAAAAATTTCCTACTATCCATGGACGAGTTGTTTCATTGAACCTAATTATCAACGCGGCGATGCCCAACTATGTATGGATAAACGTGCGCGTGCGTAAATCTCCAAGACCCCGGATGACGCGAAACTTACGTTGGATTGGCCATGCCCGCTGGCTCGCCAGTGAATTGCATACTACGCGTAAATCTCAAAACCCTGGCAACACGTACTTCTCGCGTAATTTGCGTCTGTGGGGGTGGCGTTTATCCGAACATAGATTACCAACGCTAGCCGGCGCGGTGGCGGGCGGTGGCATGTGGTGTATATTTGACTCAACGCCGCCACCCATCCATTTGAAAAGCCCGCAGGCTTTCTTTCAACCACCCCTGTCCGTGTGTACCTATTTTCACGGTGCCCTTGTTGTTTCCCCCTAGACCGGCCATAACCCGTAATAACCGGTTACAACCCCGAGGTCTATTTTATGTTATAACCCAGGTCATAGCCGCGCACGATTTTCCCGCGAAGACGTGATATCTCGATGTTGCATGATAAGCGTTAGTGTACTAGGGTACATCACGAGTCAGTAGGAGAGACAGCCATGTCAGAGTGACGAGTGACAGAGACGATGGCAGTCACCAACCGGAAATGATGACAGTCACCAGCATGACCGAATGACAGAGGTGACTGGCAGAATTGACAGAGGTGACCGACAAAAGTGACGCTAACTTAAATGTGCCATTTGAATATCTGCACCTACAGCAGACCAGACTTGAGAGAATTGGTGGGAAACCATTTAGGATTCGAAAAGTCGAACATAACTGGAGGGAATCTAAGAGGACCTCAGCTACAGCCGCATCAGCAGATATGTGAGTATTCAAATGAGAGACTTGGGAGGTGACAGTCAGAGACATTTAAGTACTGATAACAGATCTCGGCTGATTGGTTGTCGCAGTCAGCAAATGACTGAACACATGAAGTGACATGACACGGACGAGTTGCCTTAAAGTAATAAGAGAGCTGTGCAAGCTCTCATCGGGGTTGAGTTTGAATTTGTTATACATTGCAGCCACCTCTGTGGCTGCTAAGTGACTTAGCCTAAAGTGTAATTAAAAAGATCAATATCCGATATCCGACCTTGGGTTTCTTTGTAAGCCCAACCAGTGCTCTATGAGCATTCCTGTAAGCTAGCTCACACATTGTAATCCTGCCTTAGGAATCACACCCGAACAACTGGTATCAGTCGTAGACCGTTTACGCGGGCATGTCTGTGCCACGTCTGGGCCACATTAACGCGTATATTCAGCGCAGTATTTCGTTTCGTGGCAACGAAAACGAAAACACTTCCATTCGAGCGTGCACTAATGTCCGATTCTAACTTCAACGCAGAGCGCACTTTGGTTCATCGCTCGTCACGTAAGTTTGGGGGCGACTCCGTCATCGGACCATCGCGGGCAGCGTATGGGATGACGGACGCATCGACGACGGGTTTATTGCCATCACCCATGCGCGGCGTTCCATCGGCAAGTTACTACGGCGGGTTTGCACCATCATCATATGCTGTGATTCCTGGTCGTGTCGTACATGTCGCCCAGTACTCAGCGGAGTCGTACGCGTCACGTGCCGTTTGCTTGGGTGGCCAGTGTAAGTCACCGATGGTGTGCCATGCTGCCATCGACAGTCGCTGTATGCGCCATATTTGTACCCGATGCATTTGCAGTGCGATCATGGTGCGGCCGTGCTGGCGCACGCACGTATCATCAACAACCACAGATGGTCGCATCGCTGCATCAAGGGTTGTCACCGTATTGTCTGAATACCAGATTGTTCGCTGGTGTCACGGGTGTGCATTCCGGTGCGCCGTTACCGATGTCACCTGTGAGCGTGGCACCACACGCCAGTATGTTACCGACAACGTACGTTGGTGAATACATCCATCAGCGAACGAAGGAGTTGGGTGCGTACACGCGATGGTTAATCGTCAAAAGTCGGCGTCGGCAACGGATGGCCAAGCGACGGTGTCAACGGTTGCGTCGGCAGCAACACGAATCACCGGCTGCTTCGGATGTCGCAGCATCACCGCGGGAAAAGTCTTATGACGAGGCTTTGGATGATGATATGAAATATCCCGCAAGCTCGGCAGCGTACACTAGAACAAGGGTTTTGCTTAAGTTTGCTTAAGTTTGCTTAACACTCAAAAGGCGATATGGGAAATACTTAACAATATGAATATCAGCTGTTGTACATGTTGTTACGTTTCGGCACATTGTGGATGCATTAGGCACCCCGGTGAGGCGTATATGTTATCCCCATTGAGTATACACATATGCAAAACTATTTCTTTGACGAAAATGTCACCAAACACTCAAATATCACCGGTTGTCCAAACCGAAAAGAAGGAATTTTCTCTGCTCCACTGCAAACACCTCGTCCATGACGTGTGTAATCTGCGACGTCGCGCATAGTAGGGATTGATTTTAAAACCCGGGGACGCATCCACAAGTAGGTATGCCGCCCATCTCTTACATACTTCAAGATGGGCGTGAATGGATGAGTAACCGGCGAAAGTTGTGCCAGGGGCACTACGACAGATACTCGAAATGATGTTTTTGATTGAAACGTGCAAAGGTACACAATTCGGTTTTATAATATATTGGATCAGGGCCAGATTGAGGTGCAAACGATAGTTCGGTTCCGAGTTATGAAGGCTAAACACTTCTCAAGTGCTCTACTTATTCACTCGTCACTCGGGCTGCAGGGTCAACCACCCGGCACCCGATGTCACACCACGGTCCAACGTTCAATTCCTGATCCGATCTCATTTCGAATTCCGATTCGTCATTCTCGATTCAGATGTCACGTCGACGGACTGACACGATGATTATCATACAGTACTGTCATACTATTGTACTGTCATACTGTCATACTGTCATACCCCCGACATCTGATACTCGATTTCATTGTCTTTCTGATCCCGATGCGAATCCGGCCATTCCCCGAGGGTCTGACTAAGTGCCACGATGACCACCCCACAGTACTGTCATACTACTATAGTATCATACTGTCATACTTGCATAGTGTCATAGTGTCATAGTGTCATACCCCGGACATCTGGTACTCATTCTCATCGTGATTTCAAGCAATTTCACTGTCATCGTGTCAATCCCAGATTACTCCCGATGACACACACAGACGCATAGACATATCGGCTCACGCTGTGCCTCCGGGCACAACTCTCCCCCCCTTAGGAGTGGTCTACCTCCTGGGATCACTCCGCTAAGGTACCCATCTAAGTTCCAGTTCTTAGGTTTTCTGGTTCCTTCTTGGCTACAGTTCTTAGGTTCTCTGGTTCCTCTTCGAGCACAATTTGCCTACCGCTACCAGGGCACCACTTTCATAAAGAAGGGTGCCACTTGGAATCTAAAGCGGGCCTTCAGTCTTGCGGAGGCGTAGATGTCGGAAAAGTTGTCGCAGCAGGGGCGCTAGTACAGGGTATACACTCGCGGATTGACCCGCTCCAGTCTGCTGCGGATGGGCTCCCAGCTGTGCAGTTTCCGGATGGCTGCCGGTCGCCCATCTGCACGCACATGGTGTCGAAGCAGTGCAGCGTAGCAAGGGCGTGGGTGGTGCTGAGTTCGTCCATATGCAAGTGGGCTTCATGTACTGCATGCCATACATACAGTAGGTACACACCAGCGGGGGGGAAGCTGGCGCATCATGGGACGAAGCCGCAGCGCGTTGGGGAAACGACCTCTGGCCGGTTTTCCATGAACCAGTGTTTCGGCTCCAGGTAGTCGATGATCTGCAATGTTCGCCGCATGATTTTGTCAGCCTGAGGAAGGTCAGGGGGTCCTCCAGTAGTGCGCGCCTGACTGTACTGCCTACAGGGGGGGCTCGCCCAAACAACATCGAAGAATCCAGGCGGGTATTCCTTGTAGTCCCACTGTAAGATGTCCTGCACATGAGTGGGATGCCAGATGTGCTCGGAGTCGAGGGTCACCACTGAAGCGGTGGGGAAGCAATTTAGGAACTCTCTCTCTCTCTACCGAGCCAGTGCCGCTGAAAAGTACAAGGATTCTGGGCACACGGGTTGCCTCTGTCTGAATCGCCATTAGCTCTGTCACCAGTGCTAACGACCCATCTTCTGTGCGTTCTTGACGCTCCCACTGCAGAGGGGTATCATGTTCCATCTGTTCGAGCTGGTCCAGTTCATCACAGGGGTTGGTGATGAGGTGAGCCAGCGTCACTCCAGCTTGAGCAGAATGACGGCCAAAGCACGTTGCTCACGCCGCCGTGTGCGTGGCTTCGTCGCGAACTTGTGCTTCCATGCGCAGTCTCGCTTGCTCGAATTCACGAAGCTGTTGAAGTGGGCCTCCGCGTTCGAGTTTGTCACGGGTCCTCCATTGGTCGTGGGCCTTGGAGTAGCCAGTCCAGCGAACTTTCCACTCCTCCACCTCTTTCCCTCGTACAGACCGCACTCGACGTGCGAGAATGCGTTCGACATGTGCCTCTTTCTGACCGTCCACTACTACCTCTTCAGGCACTGCCAGGTGGTCGCGCGCGGCGAAGGCGTCCTGACCGCTGGTGTATGGCTTGAGGCGATGTTGAGCGAACACGTCGTGTATCCGCCAGTGAGGGGGGAGGCGTAAGCGGTAGGCTACTGGGGCTCCTCTGTCGGCCTCCGGCATGGTCATTTGCATATCGCTGAAGAAGCGCTCGGTTACAGGGACTGGTCCATGCCAGCGTTTAGTCAACTTCCTGCAGATGGAGCGATCCATTACTTTCTCGGTAAGATGCTTCGCCTCTATCCAGACCAGATCCCCGACAGCATACTCCCGCTGTCCGTGTCTGCGATCAAACTGCTCGCGCTGTCGTTGTTGAGCCAGCTCCAACCGCTGTCTGGCGTCCCGCAATTGCGACGAAAATTTCGCGGCCACTTCGTGGGCGGTACCTACTCCCCCTGTTCGTCGTCCAGCGGTGGACTGCGCGGCCTCCAGGAAGAGGTCCAACTGAGATAGCGGCGAGAATCCAAACACCAGCTCAAATGGCGTGAAGCCAGCAGATTCACTTCTGGAGTCATTGATCGCGAACTCCACGTTAGTGGTAAACAAATCCCAGTCTTCCACATCAGCATCCACGAAGGACCTGAGCATGTCCTCAATGACCCGATTACTGTGCTCCGCCTGCCCGTCAGACCGAGGGTTGTACGGAGTGGTGCGAGCTACTTTCACGCCCATTAGTCTCATAAGCTCCTGCCAGAAGGCATCCTGAAACCGCGGATCGCGGTCAGAAACAATCTTCATAGGCGCACCATGCAAGCGCCACACCTAATCGAAGTAGATTCTGGCCACCACGGCCGCAGAGCTGTCGCCGAAGTTCATCGGTATGACGTGGACCATCTTTGTCAGCTTGCACGTGAAGGCCACGAAGGCGTCATTGCCTCTCTCTGATACTGGTAAGCCGGTGACGAAGTCCACCGCGACTTCTTGCCACGGTCTATTCGGGATGCTGTGAGGATTTAGTAATCCATCTGGGTAAGTCCCCCGCGGCCTTACCGACTGGCACACCGCGCAGTATGCAACCCAGGTGCCCACGTCGTCCGCAGCACCACGCCACCAAAAGCGTCGCAGCACTCTTTCCAGAGTTTTGTCTCTTCCAGTATGACCTGAAGACAGTGACTCGTGAGCATGGCGAATCACCACCTCCCGAAGTGGAGAATCCTCCCCCACCACCAACTGATATCTCCCTGCAACGATGGAATCGCCGAAATGAGACTGGAACCGGCAAATGAGACTCAAATGAGACAGGGTATTTTTTTGCGGAATTTTGGTTCCAGGGGCCATATGGATGGATGTGGTATCCATGATAAAAAACGAACTTTGTTAAGAAATTTTGATTTTACAGCCGAAAAATAGCCAAAAACACTCCACGAAGGCTGAAAAGTTGGGATATCTGAATTTTGTTTAAAAGACAAGATTATTGCGATACTCACATATTTTGAAGTTGAAAATATGATATAATAACAAGGTAAGTTGAAAATTTATGAAAAGACCATGCATACCCCTTGTTTAGAATGTTTATTGGGGTATTTTTGTGTCACGTGAAGCCGCGACACACTGAAAATAAGTGAAAATTGACTATAACACGGGATAACGGTGTTGTAGGCTCAAACTTATCTTAATTAAGAATGTTCAAAACAAAAGACATAAAAAAAAACTTCATAGGGCAATGCTCCACAGCTGCGGGATGGCTCATTTTTAGCTAGTTCAGCTGAAATGGCTTAGGGTTTGAAGCGGGAGTGCAAGTCATGCCTTGAACTGTGATGAATGATGAAAATGCAAAGTATCCCTACTGTTCACAAGTTTCAAATATGGTCAAGAACCAAAAAAACACCACCAACAATACGTGGGATTGAAGCATATTCGCAATTACTATTTACACGCACGAGCATTACTCAGGGTTTGAGTGCAGGCTAGCCTAAGAGATGGGCGCTTGTACTTCCCCCATAAAAGCGCTGTACATCCGCACCACCGCCTGTGCATACAGTGCGTCGGCGGTGCTGCCCGACTCCCCCTGGAAGGAAGCAAGGGCTTTAAGCTCCTCCAACCTGATGCTTGCGTCGAGGGCGGCGGTTGTGCTCTGCTCCTTCAAAGCAATGACGAGCTTCTGTGCCTCTACCCCGGCCGCTCTTTGCCTGTCAGGTACCAGCCTTGGCTGTCCCACAGGCACTCCTGGTGTACCTTGGGCGTCCAACGCCACGGGCATCGGCTGCTGCGATGAGCCCTGAAGACCTCGGAGAGGGCCAGCTTGGCCTCCGGGCATCAAAGCCTGCGAAAAGCCCCATTAGAGATGGTCAGTAGTGTGCCAGGTTTCGGAACTCCGAGGGACATAAATAGAAAAAACAAAACAATATAAAAACGTTATATTCTAAACAAGAAGGAAACCTTACCGAGATGAGCTGCATAGAGATCTCCTGGGTGTACCTCTCGCTGTTCTTATGGCTTTCCCGTTCGATGGCCATCTGCTCCTTCAGATCCTGGACGGCTTTCTGTGACTGTTCGTTGAGGGCGTTTTTGAACGTGTCGATCGTCTTGTTGGAAGCCTCGGAGAGTTGCTGCTGAGCAACGACGTGTTTGTCCGTCAGCTGCACCTGATGCTGCAGGTGCTTGTTCTCAATGGCATCTTGCCTTTGCAACAGCGCTGCTTGGAGCTCCTTGGCCTCCTGATTGCGCTCGTCCTGGTCTTTGCGCAATTCCTGCTCCCGAAGCCTTGCTTGCTTCCCCTGCTCCTCCAAGGCCTTCTTACTCTCCAACTTCGACTCCTCCAGAGCCTTCTGAAGGCGCTCGTTTTCCTTGGCAAGGTTGGCAACCTCAATCTCGGACTGGTCACGAGCATGTTTCAACTCTTCAAGGTTTTGTCTGTCGGCGTCGGAGTCGGTGTTCCTGGCATTAGCGTTCCGCACGCTTTCGGACGTCAGTCTCAAGAACAGGTCCGCCATGTACTTCTTCATCTTGGCGTCCTGTGAGCATGTGCAGGTTTGTCAATCAACAGTCTGGTCAAAACTTAATCAACAAAACAAAATAGGGAAAAGGGGGCCATAAGTACCATGTCCTGGACCTTCTCCTTTTTGGAAAGAGGTCTGTCTCGCCGCTTTGGGAGGTCATCCTCTTCCTCAGACTGGCTTTCTTGAACGATGCTCTGAAAAGGCTCCTGCACTTCGTTTTGCACCCCAAAGGAACCGTGCAGTACTTCTTCAAGGTCCAACTCAGGCTCGTTGGTCTTTTCGCTGTCCGTAAGGTCCAGTTTTTGCCGTAAGGTCACCGGCGGCCGACGAGAGGAAGTGCGTTTCCTTTTGGTATCTGCTGCTGGCTTTGGTGGCGATGACAGCTTTCGTTTCCTCGTGCCACTGCCCAAATCATTGCCAACAGCTCCGCTTGCACCCTTCCCCTTGGCCTCGCCAACAGCTCCGCTTGCACCCTTCCCCTTGGCCTCGCCAACAGCTCCACTTGCACCCTTCCCCTTGGCCTTGGAAACTGCTTTCCGATTCCCCTTCGAGTTCTTGCAACCTTCACCAGCATGGTTGCCGGGTACGCTTTCTGCTTCGCGTAAGGAGTACTGTCCGAGAGCTGCATCGGTGCACCACTTGACATGGCAAATGCCGTCACCGTCCCCACCAAACGGAAGGTGAGCCCCGCTGAGAAGTTGGAGGAGGCGAGAGTCCAGTAGTTGGTGTCGCCAACCTTTGCCGCTGTCCTCGCCCCACCTGGCAGCTCCGAGCGCCTCTGCTCCTCGGCCGCGATCTTTTCCCAGGCAAAAGCCAATACCTGCTTAAAGCCTTGATACCTCTCGGCCTCCTCGGCTATTTCCCCATCGGCAAAGGGCAGCTTCGTGGGTAACGTGTCGAGGTCGCCGTCTGCATAATCGGGCAGGCGGATGTCGTGGGCGTAGACCTTGTTGCTCTGCAGCTGAAGAAACGGGTATCTGTCGCAAAAGTGCTCCTCCCGCTTGAGCGTGACATGTCGGTTCTGAAGGAGAGGGGTTTGAAACATGACGTATTCGGCCGTGTTCCCGGAATGCTTCTCGCTCAACAAAGTGGCATGCCACTGACCCGAGCTGCCTTGGCTCAAGTTGGCGCAAACGAACCGGATTGTGGCGCCGTCTAGATCAAGACCAGCCTCCTGCCTAAGGTCCATCACTGTTTCTACTTGCATGCCCTGTACCAAGGGCATGCGATACGTAAGTTTCTTCTCCCGGGTGAACTGGGCCTCGAGGTAGACGTACACCTGTAGAAGCCACCATTTCGAAATAAAGGAAAGTTACAGGCCAAATAAAAGCAAACAATGTAGTTTTCAAAGGCAGGCCGGTCGCTTACCGGCTGTTTGCCGTTCACCAAACGCGGCACCAACTCCGTTCGAGCGTTCTTGACGTTCGTACGATGCACTTTGGCGTTCGAACTATCTTCCTGCGCCATCTCGTCGAAGGAAAGATATTCGGGATCATCCGGACTTGGACCCCGTACGACTTGAAAGTCAACCGCTGCCTGAACATCTTTATCCTCACGGAACACGAAGGTGATGTCCTTCACGTCCCCGTGCTGGCATGTCAGGTACGCAATTGCATCCCCAAAGGTGGGGAAGACACCTGGATTGCCTGGTTTGCGTAGGTTGAAGATCACCACGCGATCCGCAACCGCATGCCCCGACACAGGAGGCGTCCAGATCTGCTTGAGCCATGCCAGTCCAACTAACAGAGGCAACCCTAGGCTGTTGACCTCCTCAAACTCAAGCAGAAACAATTTTCTGCCCTCCCTTGCCTTCCACCTAGGCTGCTCCAAGACGGCGTCGTCATCCTCGTCGAGCTGGTGGGGTGCGTCCACGATGACGCGTGTGTCCTCCTCCCCGGGTTGGGGCCCGTGCCGCTCCTGGCACAACGTCAGCATATTACTGACGATGTTTTTTTCGTCCGCCTTGTATAGTTTGCTTTAAAAAACATTATATTTGGACCCGTCCTCCAAGCATTTCAGCAGGAGCTCTTTCCCACAGCCATTTTCCAGTCCGAAGTCTGCATGTATGATTACGGGCTTGCCGTCCCCATCCTTCAGACCGCCCTGGTCCAAGCACTGCCCCAAAAGCACGTACTCCCACCCATCGGCCGTGACCTTTACCAGCTCCTGGCAGGTGATCAGACCCAGCGAAACAAGGTCCACGCTGAACGCATCTAATTCAGCGTGGACCTGCAACTGATCCATGGGGTTGCCGTCCTCCTCGAAAGGCAACAAATCCTTTGCGGCTTCCATGGCTTCTGCGAGGTTTTGCGCCGCATGTGCTTCTTCTGCTGAAACCGGAGGATCGGGTGCTTTTTTTTCGGGGCTGGGAGAGGAATTACCACTAGAACCAACACAATATTCCTCCATTTTTTCAGTGATCCTTAAAGCCGAGTCATCTGAAAAAATCTTATTGTCTAGAATGTGTTTCCACAAGGGGCCTTTTAATTCCCAGTTATCCCATGTTAGAATGATTTCGCACACATCTCCCGCTGTGTCAAAAGGAACGATACAATTGCCCTCGTTTTTGAGCTGAGTTTCTAATATCTTCTCCAAATCGGGAAGGGCCCTATCCAACAGTTCTTGTACGGAAGTTAAACCCATTATTGTTGAACACGAAAGTGCAGAATATAAAGTGAAATCTTGCGGTTTTTCGTCACCGGTACCCAGACAATAAATTGTTTAAAAACTACCTGGGCACCGGTGACGAAAAACCGCAAGATTGTGTCAAGGTGGTAACAATCTACCAAAGTCCTCGACGAATTCTGAGAATTCGTCGAGCGGGGCATCAGCGCCCGTGACGAATTCTGAGAATTCGTCGAGCGGGGCCCCAGCGCCCGTGACGAATTCTGAGAATTCGTCGAGCGGGGCCCCAGCGCCCGTGACGAATTCTGAGAATTCGTCGAGCGGGGCCCCAGCGCCCGTGACGAATTCTGAGATTCGTCGAGCGGGGCCCCAGCGCCCGTGACGAATTCTGAGAATTCGTCGTGCCAGTGGGTCTTTCGGCAGGTCCGAGGTGGGGTCAATCACTCCTGCTTCCTTCAAACCTTCGCGGACGTCCTTGTCTTTGAAGTCAGGTCTTCTAGACAAGGCGTCTGGTACCAGCAGTAGTGCCCCCTTGATGTACCCCATGCGCGGGATCCCCACCTCCACCAGATCCATGTACCAGCGCGCCTGTCTGCGGCTGATCTCTCTACCAGGTTCCATCAGCCACTCAAGGGGGCGGTGGTCGCCTTGGATGCGGAAGTTGGTAAAAATGAGATAGTGCCGCCAGGTGACTGTGGTACAGTGGTGCAGGGCACCTAGTTCTCGTTCACCGGTGTGGTAGTTCTGCTCGGCGGTTGAGAACTGGCGGCTCTCGTACGCTATCACGCGCAGGCCAAGGCCATTCCCATTGTCTTGCATCAGTACTCCCCCAAGGGCGATGCCGCTGGCGTCCGTCTGCACCACGAAAGGTGCTGTACCGTCTGCGGCACCCTTGACGTTGGGTAAGGCGAGTACTGGTGCTGAGGTGAGGGCCTTCTTCAGCTCCTCGAAAGCCCACTGCTGCATGGGACCCCATTCCCAGGGTACGTCTGACTTGGTCAGCCGGGTGAGGGGTTGAGCGATCTCGGAGAAGCAGTGGATGAATCTGCGGTAGTACCCCGCCAGGCCCAGGAACTGCCTGACGTGGGTGACTGTCTCCAGCTCGGGCCAGTCCCTCACTGCAGCTACCTTGTCATGTTGGGGTCTGCAGCCATCCGCAGAGATGCAGTGACCAAGGAAGCGCAGGGACTTCTTCAGCAGTTGGCACTTGGACCTCTTCAGGAAGACGCCCTTCTCCCTGCACGTCAGGAGCAGCTGCTTGACGTGCTCGTAGTGCTCAGCGGCGGTGTTGCTGAAAACGACCACGTCGTCAATGAAGATACGGACAAAAGGAAGATGACCCAGAGCCCGCTGCATCCGTCGTTGGTATTGAGACGGAGAGTTCTGCAGCCCTTGTGGCATGACCAACCACTCATATGATCCCATCTGGGTGGTGAAACCTGAGGTGAGGTATTTCAAACTTAAGTTACAAGAAAAAAAAGATTTTTCTAAAGTTCCCGTCGGGAATTCCCGTTTTGTAAGTTCTATGTGTTCTATATGGAATTCTTGTTCCCGTTCCCGCACTTCGGTGTGAAACGAAACCCGGGTCGAGGTATTTCAAACTTGAGCTACGAAAAAATAAATAAGTTTTTTTCTAAAATTCCCGTCGGGAATTCTCCGTTTTGCAAGTTCCATGTGTTCAATATGGAATTCTGTTGCACCGTATTGCGTGATCAATACGGTCTTGGCCATGTTCCCCTGCCGTAGTTCCAGCTCCCCCTTTGCATATAGGGGGGTGCCCGACCCCCCCTCGCCTTCCAGACGCTTCATCAACTCCCCACCAATATAATCCACCCGCTTCCCCAGCTGGCTGCCCTCCACGATGTTCCCGATGAGCCGCTTTTCGTCCTTCACCGTGTTGAGCTTAATACCATCTTGCTTGAAGCTGGAGAAGTTGTACTTCACGTCTTTGCTCACGTACCCGGCGTGGAACTCCTTCACGAGATCGGCCACGGGTATCGGGTCCTCCAGGTGTCCGCAACAAACCCCGTTTTCCGCCAGCTGCTCACGCCAGTCCCGGGACATGCGAAACCCCACTCCGCATCCGCTCTCCTCTCTTCAAGCGCTGCTGCACCCCCCACGGCAAATAACAGCCAGAAGTCTTCCAAAAGGTTTTGCGGCCCGTAAACTATATATCCGCTGGCCCGCTTTCGGCCAAAACGGTCAAGGAAGCAAAATGCCCGCAAAATGCCCGCAAAATGCCCGAAATTTTGAAATTAAGTATGGGGGTTTGATAAAAAACGGCATTAAATGCCTATATTTTTGGCCGAAGTTTGGCCGGCTCATATTTTTGTGCGGCCCGGGGGCGAAAGCCCCTTCGGCCCGCTTTCGGCCCGGAGCGAGCTACTGCGGCCCCGGGCCGGCTCGCCACGGTAAGACTTCTACCCTGGCAACAGCACCTCCAGGTGCCACACCCTGCGCCTCCTCCACGTTCTCCATCTCCGGCTGCTCCTCAGTAACAGCTACAATAACAGCTAATCCTGCAGCCAAGACAAATTACACTTTTTCAGTTTTTTTTTCGTTTCGTGCTGTTGCTCTTTCCCTCCTAAAAGAATGCGAGCAGAGTATGTCCGGTGGTCGCAAGTAGCCTCACCTTGCAGGTCTTCTGATGGGCAAGGTGCTGATACGGCAGCATCACCTCCAGCTGCCACACCCTGCTGATCCACTGCGATCTCCATCTCCGGCTGCTCCTCAGCAACAGCAACAGCAACAGTTGCTCCTGCAGCCAAAATAACTTATGTGTTTTTCAGTATTTTCAACAGTTTCAAGCTCTTCCTAAAAGAATGCGAGCAGAGTCAGTAGGACTGGCGCATGTGCGTGGTCGACTGTATCCTCACCTGGCATGTCTTCTGTTACAGACAGCTATGCCACCATCTCCTTCTCCACCTCCGAGAAATCGCCAAGGCTTCCGAGCGCTTCTGTCAGGATCGCCTCAGACTGTTCATCCTAAGCAGTACCCGGACCCTGCTGCTCCTCCGCCACCTCGTTGTCATCCTGCCCCCCAGCGTCTTCACCAAAGAGCCTCCACGATCTCCCCGCCGCCTGCCTGCTGCAGCTCCAAAGAAAGCCACAAACTTTCCTGCAGGAACTTCACCGGCAGCTCCGGCTTCCTCCTCCATGATCGCCTGCTGCCCCCCAGCTCCAGCAGCTCCAGCAGCCACAGCTTCTGCAGCAACTTCGCCAGCAGCCTGCTCCTCCTCCACGATCTCTTGCTGCCCGTCAGCTGCAGCAGCTCCAGCAGCCACAGCTTCTGCAGGAACTTCACCAGCAGCCTGCTGATCCTCCACGATCTCCTGCTGCCCCCCAGCAGCAACAGCAGCTTCAGCAGCCCACGCACGCACAAACCCGCCCTGGTTTCGCTGCTTCAGCTCGTCCATCAGCCCATCAGGATATTTGCGAGGCCTGCACCTCCTCTGAAACCCACTCTCGCCGTCGCAACCCGGGCGGTGGCACCAGGACTCGTCGGGGTTCTCCTTGAAGCCAAATGCGCATACCCCATGGAAGCTGCGCTTGCACTTGCGGCGTGCATGCCCGGGTGGCGCGTCGTCCTTCTTACCCTTGCCGCAAAAGAGACAGAAGTCGGCAACCCAACTTCCGCACTGACCGCATTCCTCGGGGTAGGTTGTGCCCGCACCACAGCCCGGTGAAAGTAAACTCCACAAACTCGGCAATTCGTATCCAATACTGGCACCTTGCCATGCACCCGAGAATGCGAGCAGTAAGCCACTTCGCAGATGTGGCTTACTCGCGTTGGAAATGTCAGCTGCTTCTTTGACTTGGAGGCGTCTGAATTCTTAGCCCCCTGGTCCACCAAAGCGCTCCCACGCGCTAGCTGGGTTCTCCTGGTAAATCGTTGGGTCCCTGACGCATTATCAACACGGCGCGACATGTTCAATTATCGATCAGTTCCCAGTTGACACCAGGGCTCTCGTCCAATAACTCTTGATCTATGAAGGTTGTTTGAGCACAAGGGAGACACGCCCAATGCTCTGGGTACTCTGCTATATCCCACAAATTGCAATCTAGCCCCCACCAGCAACGCACTTGTGCTTTGTTCTTGGGTCTTGTTGTCTACTACTGTAAACATAATTCACACTCACGCACGAATCGAGGCATACCTAGGGAATTGCACCGTTGCAATTTGAGTCGCACTTGGTGAACTCTGGTGCGGAATGTGAAATGTGAACAGTTACATTCTACTGTCACACCGCCCGTGCAATGAAGCCCTCCTGTGACTAGGAACATCGCGCGGGCGGTGAGCTGCATTGTCGAAATAGTAAGATCTGATATAAATTCACTGAAGCTGTCACCGCCCGTGCAATGAAGCCCTCCTGTGACTAGGAACATCGCGCGGGCGGTGAGCTGCATTGTCGAAATTGTAAGATCTAATATAAATTCACTGAAGTCGTCACCGCCCGCGCGATGAAAGCCCTCCTGTGACTGGGAACATCGCGCGGGCGGTGAGCCGCATTGTCGAAATTGTAAGATCTAATAGAAATTCAATGAAACTGTCACCGCCCGTGTGATGAAAGCCCTCCTGTGACTGGAAACATCGCGCGGGCGGTGTTATATATCAGAAAATGCGACATGAAACGCAGTCCGCAAAGCTCCCAGAACGAAAGTTGGTGACACTGTCATGCACGTCGCTTGTATGGGCTGGAACAGGAATTATACACAAAAATGATTTCCCGTGTGTCGTGGTCGTGGTCGTCACACGTTCGTTTCAGTACATGGTCGCCAGATTTTTATGTGACATGAGACGCAGTCCGCAAAGCTCCGAGAATGAAAGTTGGTGACACTGTCATGAACGTCGCCTTCTGGGCTGGAACAGGAATTATACACAAAAACCATGTTTTCGTGCAATGCTCGATGCTGTCGCTTCGTTTCCAAATTTCGGGAGGAGAGAGCAAAATGTCGAACAGCATCAAGGATTTGGAAACAGAGCTCAAAAGTTATGATAGTGACGTGGCAATAAATAGCATTCGGGTCTGAGCGAGCAGTGCGACCGTAGGATCAGTCGATAGCCTTTGATGCTCGCATGATGTTCTGTTCATGCTAGAAGCGAAGATCGTCTTGTCAGAACAAGTCAGTTTGTTCTTTTCAAGATGTATCTTGCTTCGCCATCTCGATGCCATATACTTGGCCTCTCGATGACAGATATCACTCACCTTAGGTGGATGACAGACATTATGACTGTACATGTCATAGTCGACCGTACTGACAATACTCGACGACTGTATGTCATTATGACATATGACATGACATGACATGACATGACATGACATGACATGACATGACATGACATGACATGTATGATATGTATGACATGTATGACACATATGTCATCGGTCATATCCCTGACAGATCTCCCCTCTTAGAAGTGTTGTGACCTCACAATATAGGGTGCATACCTTTTGTATATGTCTTTTATGTCTTTGTTGTTGAATTTGCCAGTCTTCTTACACCGATGAGGCATCCCTCAAGGTGTTTTAGGATATCGGAGGGAACTAAGTCCGCTTTAAACCCTCACCTTAGGCTTTTAGCCCTACAGTTCTTAGGATGTAGCCCCCCTGATTGCTTGGCGTTTCGTATTTCAGAGTGACGCTCAGGGTATCTCTTGTCCGAGGTTTACGTTACGGGGAGATATGCGCATGCCGATCGACGAGTTGACGAACGATATAATGCATATAGTGCACGGCGATATACTGTAGTGCACCCAGCCCTTCCTCCCCTTCTGGAACTGCTATGGTGGATCAACGGCCGAATGGAGGTTTGTTTTAATGCAGGCGGAGAAGGCGCTGCTTACGAGATATCGGAGGGTCTCTATGAGTCCACTTTAAATCCTCACCCGATCTGCCAAACTCCTTTTTCGGTCCAGTGTGTTGCGCTATTGCCGCAAGCCAGGTCAGTGGTTTGCCGACAAATCACACTAATGTGAATTCGTGTTAGTCATGTGTGTCAAGCACGACTCAGGATCACAACTCCATCTACCTCAGAACATTCCGGCAGTTCAGAATGACTGGCCATAAGATCCGAATGACAAACCACGGTCTGGCAAAGGCAGTATAGCAGCTTTTATTATCCACAGATATGGTACCCGCATGTATGCGTATCTGTGCAAGGGTATGAATTGGTACAAGGCTCACTACACCTCAGCAAGGAAGGATCAATTTCCTGCTCCTGATACAACATAATGATAGAACATTAAGAGCAGGGTATATAGATGATCGACATGTATTAGTATATATTACAAGAAGTAAGGGCAATAGGCTTAATATATTGTTAGCCTTCATAGGCAGCTATTATGTCTGCTGCATTGGTCAACTCTGTGGCTCTGACCCAGGTGTCATGTTCAGGGCCGTAGCCTGCATATCGCATTAAATAGTACTTGACACCTCTAGTGATCTTATCTGAGAGAATGTGTGATATCTCAAATAATGGTTGCCCTTCTTCGGTGATCATCTGTGGCAGAGGCAAAGGTGCTTGGATCGAGTCATTGTATAACTCTAATCTGGATACAGGCTGAACCGGATGGATACGAATGTCGAGATCCCCGAAATCTAGCTCATAAGCACGTCCATGGCTGACTACTTTGGATACGGTAAACGGCCCGATATATGGCTGCTTAAAGTGTCTGCCTGCCTCTGTGAAACCAGTCCATTGGATAAACTCAGTCCGTAAAAGAACTTTCTGCCCTAGTCCAAATTGTCGGGGCATGTGAGTCTTATTGAATCTGGCTCGATTGATTTCTGCTGCTCGGCTAATATTGTCTATCGCATTGGCACGAACAGCCGAGTACTGGTCAAAGTGATCTCGAATAGCATTCTGTATTGGAACAGGAGCTTCTGGCGGAATAGTGATTGCCAGATCATGCGGCGAAAGTGGCGTGCGCCATGGAGTCGAGATAAAAGGGTGTATAACCAGTCGTAGCAGAAACTGTGTTGTTGATTGCAAACTCGACCAGAGGCAACTTGTCCTCCCATGAATTGGCTGAAGTATCGTTGCAACAACACCTGAGGAAAAAATACTTTCTAATCAGTAATTATAAACCGGAGGTTGGTGAATCATGCATCAAACAAAATGTGAAATACCTGAGGATGTCCTCAATGAAGGCATGGCTTCTCTCATTGCTTGCATTCGACTGTGGCTGGTGTGAAGATGTCATAGACAATCTCGTACCAGTAGACTTCCACAGTGTTTGCCAGAATGAAGAAGTAAATCTGGGATCTCGATCTGAAATGATGTTCCTCGGAAGACCATGGCGCTTGAAGATATGTTGCATATATATGGCGGCAGTGTGCTGAGCAGTCCAGGTCATGTTGAATGGAATGAGATGACAGCGATGAGTAAATTGGCACATTACCACAAATATACTATCGTGCCCGTTAGTGATGAGAGGCAGATCAGTAATCCAGTCAAGTGATCCATCAAGCTATTTTGTCTTAGGTACACAATAGCGAATATGTGCCTGACCATAAGGTTTGTGTCTCCTCGTTTTCTGGCGTTGGCACACGGGGCACTCCCGAATGTACTGGATTGCTGCCTTCGTCATTCCTGGCCAGTAATATCGGCTACGCAATAGATGGAGCATGCGATTCTTGCCTACATGACCAGAAACAGTTGCCGAGAGACACTCCGATGAAGCAGAATGTGGCGAAGCTGTGTGATCTCACCGTCATCTGTATGAACTTTGGCAGTAGGTGGAATGTAAAGCTGTCTGCCAAAAATGGTCTTGCAATATATCAATCCATGAATGAGTTCAAAACTGCTAACAGTCTGCGATGATGTCGCTGATGCCAGCTTGGATAATATAGATTGTGCAAATGGGTCACGATCATACTGTGATGTGACAATGTCGTGAAGCTGATGACCCGATGATGCAGATGCCAATGAGGCAATGTGATGTTGCAGACTATCGGAGAGTTCGAAAAGGGCAGAAATACGTGTAATAAGGGCATCTGCAACCTTATTCTTCTCGCCTGCAATGTGCTCAATCCGAAAGTTGTACTCGGAGAGCTCATCCAACCACCTCGCCTGTTTGGGGCTTAGTGTGGATTTGGACTGGAAATAAACCAGTGGCTGATGATCTGAGCGAACGATAGTCTCTGGAGCTCCCAGGAAGATGTGGCGAAAGAGCCGGAAGCCCTCCACAATGGCAAATAGCTCAATCTCAGGAATATGCCAGCGTCTCTGTGTGTCAGAAAGTGTTACGCTGTGGTAGCCACATGGCCTCATACATACCTTTACCTTGATCCTGTAGGATGACTTGGCCAACGTGTGTGCCTGATCCATCGACCTCCATAATGGATGGAAGTTTCTGATCTGGAAGCTGTAGTACTGGAGCATTGCAGATGGCACTTTTGAGATTGTCGAATGCCTGCTGCTGCTCAGATTCCCAGACAAATTCTGCATTATCTTTCAGAAGGCGATTGAGTGGTTCGGCAATCTTGGAGAATTTTGGAATAAATCTCCTAAACTGGCCGACCATGCCCAAGAATGACCGAAGGCTAGACTTGCCATTTTTAGCCATGCGGCGTAGAGGCTGTTTGCCAACGGTTGGGCCATTGAACACGCTATTCGATGAAATTGATATAAGGGTAGATAATTGACATTAGCTGTTTTTGGTGATATTGAGAAAATATATGTGCTGAAAATGTTAATGTTGAAAATATTTTTGTTCGCAGGCCTCCGCAACGGTAAAATTACAAGACACGTACGAAAATGTTTCCAAGACACGGTGAAGCATGCAATTTATTTTCTGTGCTGTAAATGGTAGCGAGCATGGCATACGAAAGAAATGAGCAATTGCCATATCAGATTTCTCTAATAATCGTATTTACATTATGTATATCTATTTCGTGCGTCCAAGTCAGCTGATGCTATTCACATTTCAACATCGCTACCGTCGTCTAGCTCATTTTCCTCGTTTTCGCTATTGTCTTCATCGCCTACTGTTTCTTCCATTTGCCCGTTATCAACTCGTCTTTTCTTGGCTCTTTGCGCCAGCAGTGCGACTATAAGTTGCCCATACTGCTCATATGGGATACAACCTTTTGCTTCGTTAGCTGCGATGTTCCACGCTAGCAATATCTCTGCACTTTTGAAGGGCTCAGTTGACGGCGTATCGGATGCGTTCTCCCAGAAGGCTCCCGCTTTCGCCGCCAAAACCTTTCCGAGTCTTCGCTCCTTAGTGTCCGTGTACGTCTTCACTTTCAGGTACTTGTACTTCAACTCCTTCGCGTAGACCATCCGTGCATGCACTCGGACAAGCATCAGGGGGTCCGACCATTCTTTGCTGTTGAGCTTGACACGGAATTGGCATACATCGTTGGCCTTCACGCCCGTGGTTTCTCCGAAGCAAACGGCGTAGCTGTTTACGGTCATCCGATCGAAGGAAACCTCCCATACCGGGTTGGCCACGTACGCTTCGGCTTTTATAGCAGCCCGATTCACCGCCTTACGTTTGCCCGTGTACACGGCAATCGGTGCACGTTCTACGCGTTCTTGAATTCGGGCCGGAATTTTTGCTGCTGCTGGCATCTGCGCTTCGGCGAGTCTGAGAGGAGCTTCCAGGGCATGCACCACAGGGGCATTCAAACGTGCGTGCAATTTGCTCGGCAAAACGAACGGGACATTGGGCTCCTCGAAAATGCCCTCCTTGGTCAGCTTTCGTTGCTTCCTCAACAGCTCCGCCCACCACGCCTCGTGGGTAGGTGTAAACGTCGTACTCAAAATGCTCCGCAACCCTTGCACCAGATCCTCGAGCTTCGCAAGCCCTTCGTCGGAGAAGGCTTTCGGTTTGACAAAATCAGGCAGGTTATCGGGCATAGAGTTCAACACCTTGAGGCCCTCCTCCGGTAGCCACTTCATGTCGGTGGAATACATCTTGTATTGCACAACCACTTCGCCGATCTCGTTCATGTACGCTTTGAAGGTCTGCTGCGTGGAGATGCCACAGACATTCTCGTAGCGACCACCGAACCAGGTCTTCAAATCGTGCACTTTCCCCACCGCGGTCGCGAAGATGCCATCCGAGAAACACTCCTTTGCGATTTCCATCATTTCTGTGCTAGGACAACACACGGTGTCATGCGCGGATGACTCAGCAATGTCATACATGCCAGAAGTGTCATACGCGCCTTACAGCATTAGCGCCCGAGACCCCTGTTGAGGAAGAGACCCCCCTTATATGGGAGTACACAGTACCACTGTACTGTGTAATAATGTGACATGCAGAATACTGGCACATCATACTGCATGATAATGTAGTACAAGCATATGATAGGTTGATGAGACTTGGCCATGCTGACTAGGATTACCTCAGAGAGCTGAGTGAATAAGTAATGGCCAAGGCCAAAGAAACAGTTGAGATTTCTAGAGTAAAAACATCCGCATGGCAAAAGTCAAATATAATACCTAATTCTTACATGCAAATATATGTAGTAAGTCTAGACATAGCAGTCCTATGTCTAAAGAGCTGACCTAGCAGTACCTAGGCAGTTAGTCATTATATGCAGTCCATATAAGACTCCCATCAGTAGTTACAGTGCCTTGTGAGGAGCAGTCCTCCCACAAAATGGTATCAGTGTGCTACGCACCACCACCACCACCACCGCTTCCACAAATTTTTTCTGCTTTGAGGTTGTGACTTTTCCGACGAATTTGCGTGTGCCTCAGTTTTTCGAATGGAGTTTGGGCTCTCGAGTTACTGGCGCGTTACATAACTTTGGGTCGACACTGGCCAGGAACGTCGTTTGCGACTTCCTTCAGCGAGATGACTTGTGGCACTGTCGAGAATTCTTCTTCAAGTTACTTGTGAGACGTAATCTTTCTTCGCGGATTGCTTCATGATGGTTTCTTCGTGCAGCTGCGCGTGCTTTGCAGTCTTATCTGCTGTGAGTGCCTAGTGCGCACGCAGTTCTTCGCTCGGATGTTCGTTGTGGCGTTTGTTCCTCAGCAACAAAAGTTCTTAGAATTGTCAAATGCAGCGTATGCTTTCTTCGCGCTGTGATCTGTGATGGAAAATTTCGGCTCGCCATGGAAGAGGTCCAAGTGTGGCACAGTGTGCCACAAATAAAGTAGCCCAGAGTCTTTCGTCTTGCGTTCGCTCTGCGCCTGGGACTTGCAAATTACCTTTACAAATTATGGCAATTTTTGCGGGTGCTGCTTAAATTCGGGTTTAGGAATGGTCGAAATTCCACTTCTGGCTGCTGGCCCTTGTGTTCGCACTCTGACGCGCTGGTCGACGACTCGTCGTTTTTCTTACTCGCTGACAGTTTTGCGCCGTTAATTCTTCTCGGGAATTGTACCAATTGGGCAGCGTTTTCCGCGAGATCTTCGTCTACTCTTCGCTCTGCAATTGGAATGTGTGCGCAATGTTCTTCTTTGGCTCGGAATTGGCGTGATGCAACTTCGAATTAGCGCTATCCCACTGGCGTGCGTGTTCTTCGTCGGGTGTCTTTGCGACTGAGTGGAATTACGCAAATTTATGCTTTGGAATTCGAAAATGTTCTCTGAATTGGCAGATGCGGCTTGCGTTCCTTGCCCTTAGGCTCTGCAGCGCTCTGGCGTTCTTAACAGTGACTAACCCTGAGTGGTATCGCGCTGCAACGTTGCTTTGACTTCCGTGGGCCGATCGTTGGCCAATTTTGCTCGATTTGTTTTCATCTTACCTCTTCGAGTTCGCTGGAAAACTTTGATTGGGATTTGGTAGCGGCAGTTGTTTATTTGCTGTTGGGCTTCTGCGTCTTCGCACTTAACACTATACGCCTGTACGGCGGAAGCGCTGGCGGATTTTTCGGAATCAGATTGCTGCGTTTCTCCACCAGCTTAGGCAACGTTTTCAATGTCCTCTTCACGGCGGGCTTCTTCGCTGTATGTTCCGCCTCAGCGGCGCTCAGGGGTGGCGGAGGCTGCTTCTGGGCCCTCCGGGCTCTCTGGCTCGGCCCGGGTGTTTCAGCTCCGGGATGGGCTTGGGGCTTTGGAGCCCACCCCGTACTTTGTCCCGGAGTGGGAGGCGCCAGCCGGGGCGCGGCGAGGCAGCAGGGGGGGGAGCAGTACAACGCTCTCTGGAGGGCGAATACGCGCTTTTGACGGGCGCGCCTCTACCTCAAGAGGAAAGTCGCATCCAAGCATCGCTGCCTGCCACGCCCACGAATTTCCCCGACTGCTCGCGTGACTCTCCTGGGCTGGTATCTGCCACTGTACGTATGTCTGAGTGCTACTCTGAACCCCAGCAGCGTGCAGGGGGTGCAAGTGCCTCAGGTCTACAACGTAGCCAACCAGCTCTCGAGGAGCTCAACACGGTCGCTATAGCCACCGCTCATAATTTGAGATCATCTCCTCATAGCGAAGCTATAGTTGACCATTTGCCCTTGGCACCAGAGCATCACGTTGGAAACCTGACCCATGAGAGCAACATATTTACGCCTAGGCGTGAAAGTGCACCTCCAAGTGGCGAGCGCGGTTTGTCAAGCGTGAACGAGTGGAGCGTCAAGCTGGCACGCCAAGCTGTAGCAGTGGATATTCTAGCGGTATGTGCATTGCGTAATTGGTGGAGTACTTGGACAGCACGAGTGCTCAACGGGCGTGTTTCATCTGCACTTACGACATGGCGCCTACGTGCCCGTCTCGCACGCATGCGTGTTTCCCTTACAGCATGGCACGAGCGAGCTCACCGAAAGAATCAGGTCCAACGCAAAAAGCAAGATTTTGCTGGACACGCAAGTTCACGATTGGCGTCCCGGCTCTTGAGTGCATGGCGAGAAGAACAACGTCGTGTAAAAGAGATCACCCTCGAAATCACGGTGTGCAACATCGTCCGGTCCGAGTTCTACGTGAGGAAGTGTATGAAAGCGTGGAAGGTTACCGTGGACTTCGCTTCCAAGTGCACCACCTTTGCGGGCCAGCGTGAACAACATGTGAAGCGCGAAGTCCTCCACGAGTGGTCAGCTCTGACGGACACGCCTGACGTGACCCCGAAGCAATGGGCGACCTTGCGTAGACATCTTCGCCGCCTGTGTGGCCAAGAAGACTCCATTGCTGCAATCACATGGGAGGTGCAGCTGAGAACGAAGAGTGGAGAGCAACGCGTGATCCCATCTCGTGGACTCCTTCTGTCGCATGTTACCTCAGCAAGCCACCATTATCATCACCTCCACTCTGCACGACCACTCGTCACGACCATCCCAGCCAACCGGCCTGCAAGGCTGGTGCGGTTGGGAGTGAGCGTCGAGGAGGTGATAAAGACTCTAAGGCGTACAACCACTTTGGGAGTAAGTGTTCAACAGCATGGCGTACAATCTGTACCTAGCCGCAACCCCTATGGCGTCTTGTCGTCTGAAGATGACTCCACGATCGATGAGGAAGACGTTCATTCCGCTGACTCCGCCCCACAACCACCTCGATCAAAAGCTTCATCTGCCCCACGAACCACACAGCGAGAACGTGCTGTACGTGTCCAGGCTTTGACGGAGTTAGCCCACAAGAAAGAGGTGGCGAAGCAGGAGCGGAAGCGGCAGAAGTTGGCCAAGCGCAAGCTCGCCAAGGCTCGACGTCGCAGTGACGAAGGTAAACTGATGTACGACTCCACCTCTACGTCCAGTGAGGAGAAGTCCACACTTTCATCGTGTCAAACATCTTCTACTGAAGCGCTCTCCTCCGACGACTCGCACACCTCTTCATCTAGGAGCTCTCGGCAAAAGGGTGGACGCCAACGGCGGCGCCAAGCTCAAGTCACGCGACACGAGCGGCAACTACGAGAGCTGCAAGAGGAGACCGAACGAGTCGCGTTGGATGCGGCCACTGCGCACCAAGCGCAGCTCACAGCGTTGCGCATGGACATGCACAATGCCGTGGAGGAAGCAACTCGGATGCAGCAGGAGCTCCGCACCAAGGTGTGCCAAGAAGCGCGACAAGCCGCTCTCGAATCTGCTGAGGAGCAGATAGCGCGCATGCAGCATGCCGCGGACGCTGTCTCACATCAGCATGAACAAGCGGTAGCATCGCAGGCGGAGGAAGCTGCACGTCATCATCAACAAATTCGAGAAATGCAGCGCGCCGCGGAAGAGCAACGCCAACAACTTGACCAAGCAGCTCGAGATCAACGACTGCTGGAGCAACAAGTGGCGGAGAGCAAGATGGTGGTGCAGGCCGCACTTGAAGCCGCTGACGGACGAGCGCACTCACGGCCAGGGCAACCACCTAATACCCCCGCGAGCTATGCGACCGTCACAAGTGACGCTCAAGAAGCTGAACACGAGGCTCTGATGGTGCCCCGTCGGCCACGACTGTTGACGTACGGGGCCACAAAGGCGTGACGTTCGAGGAGGACGCCTCCACGCGTGCATCTTCCCCCACGAGTGTGCATGACCGCCTGGCCAAGGTGGACTGGCGATCCATAAGCGCGCCCGCTGCCGTTGCCATCCGGGCGCGTGTGGAGGAGCGGTTAGCTGGCCACGCGGGCAACCTCGAGGCGGAACGTATGTTCTTCGATGTGGCGAGAAGGTGCCGAGACCATGACTTGGCGTCAGGGAGCGGGCCACCGATCTCGGAGGCACCGGCTTCCCAACTCCCTCGACCACCTCACTTGGGCACAGCAGTGATCCAGAGCGTGCACGACGAGGTCGCGTCCAGCCGACCACCAACATCCCATGCTCAAGATGTTCTCGCAGCCCGCAACCTCCGGTAGCCATCTGGAGTTGTGACGTGATGACGCTGTCAAACATGTCTGTCGCCGCTCAACTTGTGCCCTTGTGCATCTATTGCACACGAGGAGTTTGGCCGGGTGCATTCGATCAATTCCCCACAGTGAGCCCGAAGCCGCTGTCCACGACCGTGGGCGGGGGTGGCGGAGGCGACGGCGGAGGCGATGACGACGATGACGACCAAGGGGGACCTGGTGGGCACCAAGGGGGGGGGAATGGGCCGCCTAACGAGCCTAACCCTGACGAACATGGCGACCGCCCCTCACGAGACCCTGGAGGGTCCAACGCGCGTCGTGGCGGCAGCGGAGGGGGAGGAGATGACGACCCTGATGACGAGACGTCCTATAGCTTTGGCTCTAGCAGAAGGTCCTCGTACAACGACGGCAGGCAGCAACGAGAGGAGTACACGAGGCACTCGTATGCCCTCAAGGCCGCGAAGGACATCATGTCCTTGTACTCAGCACCGCTGGAGGGGTCCACGAACCCCTTCGGCCCGCTGCTGCGGTTCGTAGACGAGTTCGACAGGTGCTTAGCCCTTCCAGTGGTACTCCTCGCGATGAACACCCCGTGCAACGTGCCCAACGGAGCGTTCGAGCTCGGAGAGTCGATTCTCTCGGTGCATATCTTGTTGAAGGAGATCGCCCAGCATTGCTTCCCTACGCCTAGCTCCGAAGGAACGGAGCTGCGAGGGGTTCTCCTGGATGCCGAGGCGGACAAGTCGTTGAACCTTGAGAAGGTCATTATTGTGCCGCTGGCGAAGCTGATCGTGCCGCTGAAGAGTGAAATGGCCACCTTGGGCTCGTCCCTACGCCGAGTACGCCAAACTCAAGGACGCATGGCGACACCGCGCAAAGTGCGCGAGTTTTGGGATGGACTGCATCTAGCCCATCGCGTAGTGACCATGTTGGCGACACACGAGCTCACCACACCGATTCCGGAATCCGACCTCCTGGACGTCTTCCTCTCGGGCTTATCCGCGGAGGTACGGAAGGAGGCGTTCGAGATTGCAGAGCGGAAGGGGACCCCCTTGATCCTCCTCGACCGCGCCCTTCCAGCCAGTCGACGCCTAGCGCTGGAATACGCCATTGAGGCGGAGTTGCATTTGAACAACGCGACGAGTAGGAGCGCGCCAGTGCAGCTACTGGCAGCGGTGGAGGTCTCGGAGGAGCTACTAGCTCTAGCCGAAGATCGTCCCGCGGGTGCAACTCCTACTGGGCAACGTCTGGGCTCCCTGGAGTACACTGGTTGCAGGTTGTGCCAAAGCAAAGAGCACTATGCTCGAGAGTGCCCACAGGCTGCTCTTCGTAAGAAGGAGTGGGCCAAAGCACTTCTGGCTGAAACCTTTGACATGATCATGCACGAAGTGGAAACGGATGAATACTGCGACGTGCTCAACGCGGTGTTGCCAAAGGAACTAATGGATTTTGCCGCGGAGGACTCCCTCGAGCTCGGAGTACCCTCCAAGTCCTAATGAGCTCGGGCTGTGGAACCCCACATCCCCGTGATGAGCCCCCCTCCTACCTCTCGGAGCAGCAGTTGCGGGAGAAGTGGAGAAGAGCCCGTCGACGTCAAAGGCGGAGTGCTCCTTGCACAGGATACCTAGACTCCGATGCGCTCAACATGCTACCCTCGCGGGCG
The DNA here is from genome assembly GCA_001247695.2 of Cymbomonas tetramitiformis. Classification (NCBI taxonomy): domain Eukaryota; kingdom Viridiplantae; phylum Chlorophyta; class Pyramimonadophyceae; order Pyramimonadales; family Pyramimonadaceae; genus Cymbomonas; species Cymbomonas tetramitiformis. Next base: position 460 of record LGRX02013546.1, on the reverse strand, counting down.
ATGACTAGCCCTCCTCCCGCGCCGGAGCGTCAAGTGGTCGAAGCTCGTCTTCGCAAGGAAGCCAAGTCTCCAGTGTGTACGAGCGAAGACCTCTCAGACGACTCCCAGCACGTTGAGAAACGGCACCGACGTACCCTGAAGGTGACCGAGAGCTACCGCGTGCACTTGGAGCCAACGGGCCAACCATTGCAAGGTTGGCAATTTCGAGCTGTCCGAGGGCAAGGGACGAGCGCTTACGAGCAGCTGCCTCTCTCGCCCGCGGTGGCATCCCACGCGCGGCGGCGCGCTCTCACTCCCCCCCTCAAAAATCACGGCGTGCTCCAGCGCGTGATGTGAGGCGGCCTCGGGGGAGGGCGCGGCGGCGACACGCCTAGAGAGCAAGTCTCCTCGGCGGCGTGTGGCTCCGCAACCCCATCGCAAGGTGCGGACGCCCAAAGCGCTGGCCTCTCCGGCCTCGGCG